>JAQGDQ010001122.1:0-61069 GCA_030141605.1 Tubiluchus corallicola | reverse complement strand
ACATGTATGAGAACTTTGAAGTGAGAGATTTGACAGCTGGAATGGAACACTTGATTTCTGTTGCAGTGAGTATAATGCAGAACAATATGTATTTTTAATCAGTTAAATAATCGGTACATTTTGTAAATAAACTAAGGGGCAAGTACACATTTTTTAACCAATTCCAAGGGGAGTGCACCTTGTAGCAAATAAAATGACAAGGTTAATTTTGCTTGAACTAGATGCAATTTTATAAGCAATAAAAGGATATTTGCTTTTTTTTGTCAAATTATTGTACACATACACCATTTAAAACACGCTGAATTACAAGTTTCTCTTTTCTATTAAGTTATTTTATAGTACATGCAGTTTCTTTCAGCAGATAAACGTGTACATTGTTATGACCCGCCTACTGATTTTTATTTAAGCGCCAGGTTGGCTTCTCACCTGTGTTCTGTAACTTGCTTTTAACCTGGTTAGTTAGTTGTTATAGAGGTGGAAGTAATGTCGGCTGCTCAGGATGAGAGCCCCGATGTTTTGTTTTGTTAATTTGTGTTTACTGGCGATAAAAATGAAGTCATGTTGCAAATGCGTCTCCGTTTATTCACCGTGTTTTTGTAACCAATTCTAACTCATAACAACATGTACACCATTTAAAACAAACTGAATTACAAGTAACTATCTTCTATTAAGTTATTTTACAGTACATGCAGTTTCTTTCAACTGACAAGCGAGCTAGTAATTCTGTTTGGTAGGTGAGAATACTGAGAAACACTAAATGTTTAGTTTAACTATATTAGACTCTACGTAAATCTTTGCTCACATTTTATGCCCCGATTCTTGGACGGGCACTTATGTATGGGTCTGCCATGTAAACTTAGATAAAAACTTCTCTATATTTCTATATTCCAGTAACATTATATATATATATATACTTCCTAAAAGGTCATTTAAAAACGTATTTATAGCCAAGTATTTTCTCATTGTTTTGTTTCAGGCTTGTACAGCTGGTGGATGCCGCTGGAGTGAACCGGTAGCAGGTACGACTGCAGAAGGTGCGCCGGATGGTGTAGAATTACCTGACATTACATCACCAAATAACAGCACCTTATTCGTCACATGGTCACCTCCGTTACATCCCAATGGTAGGTGACACTATCTATGAATGTAGATGTTTTAAACTGTCAAGGTGTTGTGCATACTTTCTGAAAATAACTTTGTTAAATTAAATTTTACAATTTCAATTCAAGATGTGGTTTTGTTTTGTTCAACACTTTCCTTATGCTGTTTAGTTTTAACAAATACAAAACTACGGTTTTGTTTTTTGCTTTTTGTTCATACAAATGCACAACTAGAATAATGTCTTCAAGTTCAGTCATAGTTTCCACAGCATCTAGTCATAGAGCTCATGATGTTTGGTCATAGTGTTCACAGCATCTAGTCATAGAGCTCATGATGTTTGGTCATAGTGTTCACAGCATCTAGTCATAGAGCTCATGATGTTTGGTCATAGTGTTCACAGCATCTAGTCATAGAGCTCATGATGTTTGGTCATAGTGTTCACAGCATCTAGTCATAGAGCTCATGATGTTTGGTCATAGTGTTCACAGCATCTAGTCATAGAGCTCATGATGTTTGGTCATAGTGTTCACAGCATCTAGTCATAGAGCTCATGATGTTTTGTCATAGTGTTCACAGCATCTAGTCATAGCGCTCATGATGTTTGGTCATAGTGTTCACAGCATCTAGTCATAGAGTTCATGATGTTTGGTCATAGTGTTCACAGCATCTAGTCATAGAACTCATGATGTTTGGTCATAGTGTTCACAGCATCTAGTCATATCTAATCATAGAGTTCATGATGTTTGGTCATAGTGTTCACAGCATCTAATCATAGAGTTCATGATGTTTGGTCATAGTGTTCACAGCATCTAGTCATAGAGCTCATGATGTTTGGTCATAGTGTTCACAGCATCTAGTCATAGAACTCATGATGTTTGGTCATAGTGTTCACAGCATCTAGTCATAGTGTTCACAACATCTAATCATAGAGTTCATGATGTTTGGTCATAGTGTTCACAGCATCTAGTCATAGAACTCATGATGTTTGGTCATAGTGTTCACAGCATCTAGTCATATCTAATCATAGAGTTCATGATGTTTGGTCATAGTGTTCACAGCATCTAATCATAGAGTTCATGATGTTTGGTCATAGTGTTCACAGCATCTAGTCATAGAGCTCATGATGTTTGGTCATAGTGTTGACAGCATCTAATCATAGAGCTCATCATGTTTGGTCATAGTGTTCACAGCATCTAGTCATAGATCTCATGATGTTTGGTCATAGTGTTCACAGCATCTAGTCATAGAAATTATGATGTTTGGTCATAGTGTTAAATTATGCACTTGTTACGTTCACTTGTTTTAACTCAGCCTTATCACCATCATATAAATTTCAGGTGTAGTAATTCGCTATGAACTAGTGCACAATGGACTGATGCGAAAATTTGACAACAGTACTTTTAATTATACAATCACTGGATTGGCACCGTACAGCTCTCATCGCATACGTTTGTCTGCTTGTACTGAGCAAGGCTGTAGAGCTAGGTAGGTTATGCATTGGTAACTTACAGTGTGCATCATATGTTGTTGTCTGCTTGTATAGGACAAAGCTCTATGTGGCTAGGTAGGTTATATCTTGACTGTCTTGACAACTGCCAGTGAACATCTTATGCTTGTTGCCTTGCACTGACAAAACTGTACAACTATGTTGTTGGCATCCTTCTGTCTCAGAGGACAATGGAGTGTGCGCTAAGAGAGTCAGTTATTGATCACATTGATGGCATTCAACATCGACTGTGGCTGAGCAATTCAATCCTTGAACCACTGAAGTGGCCTCTCCAGGGCGCATGCCTGGGCAAGGTGTATGGAGATCCTGAGTTGCCCAGACAACAGGAACCCCCTCTCTACCTCCCTGGTGTAGTCCAAAGGAAAGCAGAGCTATACGTTTGGCACAAGGTTGGTTGCAGGAGCTGCCAGAGTCAGTGAGCATGCTGCACTGGTTTGCCTTTGGGGCCCCACTCCTGATTTGGAAGGTTTACTCCTCTACACATGGCCACATGGTGGTCACCCATCCAAGTACTAACCAGGCTCTACATTGCTTAACTTCGGTGATCAGACGAGAACCGGTGTTTTCAACGTGATATGGCCGTAGATACAACTATGTAAGCTATACATTATAACAGTGTTGACAAGTTGTATTGTGCATGTACATTTACCTTCTTCTACTGAACAATGTTTAAGAGCTAGGTAAGTTACATGTTAATTGTCTTGACAACTTTCATGTGCATTTGCTAGTCCGATTGCACTGAGCGAGGCTGTAGATATAGTTAAAACTGTCTTGATGCTGCGTACATTTCCCAGTTGTTGGCTTTGTTTCATTTGTAGAATTTGTTGCTAACTCAAGTATAATTGTAGTTTTTGTAGTTTATAAATTATGATTCTTCGTACGTAATTTGTAGCAGTACAGTAGAAGTGAGAACTCAAGAAGGCAGGCCAGTTGGAAACATCAAACTTCAAGTACAAGTGCTTGGATCGAGAAGTGTTGCTGCTACGTGGAATGCTCCTGCTATTACCTATGGAATCATGACGTATGACGTCTACATAGAAGGCCTATTTTACATAGATACCGGTTGGTGCCTACATTTTTATTTCATAATTTTTCGCCTAAAGAATTATGATGCATATGATATTATCTTTGTGTATTACTTTTTCAAATTTTATGAATATGTATGATGACACTGACAATTCACCAAATTGCTGATAGATATTTTAATCCCGGGGCTGGTGCAGATAATCCCGATGTCCCTGGAAGGTGTGTTTGACAAGGTTTAGCAATTAGCAAAAATATACATGACTTACGATCCGTTTAATAACCTAACTTAACCGTCTACACATTTTGTCTACAGAATCTGATAAACCTTTTGCACCTATTGTTATTATAAAGGTTTATAACTGACTGTGGTTACGTAATTGTTTTTGTTGGAAACACTGTCAGAGCTATTTTAGGAAAAACTATGAAATAGAATGTCTGTATTCTAAAGTAAAATGTGACAGAACACAAAGTACATGTACTTAGGTACCTATGAATTATTCCCTGGTAATAATATGAAATTAAACACCAAACTATACTGCCACTAAGGCACAGAGAAACAGAGAGTTTTTTAAATTGCTAGGCCGTTATTGCTGGCAAAATCACGAAAAACATTACAGTATTATTATTTATTTGAGTGAGCTCTGTCTTGTGACTTTCCATTTCATAAAATCCATAACTTTTATGATTTTTATTCCAGAATTAGTTTACCTGCTCACTGACGACATTTTTTCCTTAGAACAGTTTAGTGCAACAGCAAAAATAAATTTTATACTGTTGCCATTTACTGCAAATGCAATTTTTGCCTTCTAGAGACATTGCTTTGCTCTTTTCTATGTTTTTATATACGTTTAGATATATGTGTACTGTTTCTTTAGATGTAAACAACTACACCCAGATCACTGACACACGTCTGTTCTACTCCGGTAATGTATCGTCTGAATGGGTGAATATTACCGGTCTCATCCCGGATGCACTATATCTCATTCAGGTTAATGCATCGAATTCAGCTGGTTTTCTGCTTAGTAACGTGGAAGAGTTTCGTACAGTTCCTGGATGTAAGTATTCGTTTCTTGAAAATAAGCTTTTTCACAGTTCTAGTGATTGATGATGATTGTGAAAAGGTCAGAGGTTAAGTGTACCAAACAACACATTTGTGTGTTTTGTGTACACTTGATAATGCCTTGCAGCCAAAGCTATTCTAATAGTAACAGTTTTAACAGCTAGCTAGAACCTTATCTAACTTATTTTTTCTTGCTCCCAAGCAAAACCTCCTAGTAAATCAGTCTACACAGACTAATGCATTATTAAGTAGCACCCATGTAAAATAACTGATGTTACTGAACTAATTGTGACAGACGGCTTTGCTTTACTCACATATTATGTTACAGTTGTAGTTAAGGCACATTGCTATGGTACACTTAACCTTTAACCTACAGCAACTGTGCATGCGCACAACAAAACTGTGTGCTTTGTTATCAGAAATTTTTTATGATATTCTAATCATTTGACTATTTTCTACAAAAATTGATAAAATTAATTTTTCTTTCCAGCACCAGACGGCATGCAGTTACCTGCTCTTTCGTCTCCTTCTCCGTATTCAGTACTGGTGACTTGGGCTCCTCCTAGAAGTCCTAATACTGACGGAGTTGTTCGGTACCAACTGGAGTATAGGAAGGGAAATGGAAGCGTTAATACGTATGTTAATAAATTGTAATAATTAGAAAAGTGAATGTGATATAAATGTGTGTGTTATTGAACTATAAAGTTTTATTATAATCTGCATGATGATTAATTGGAAATAAAACATATCAGAAGTATAAATGTTGAAGCAGTTAAAGAAACGTATGCTTTGCTAAATTGTAACACCTTTGGTTGAAAAATGAATCAAAATCTAAACAAACACACCGTGAAATTGTTTTGTTCGTGTTCAAGAAATCCTTTGTTCTTTCATTAATTCATTTATTCATTTGTTCATTTATTTGTTTGTTTTCGTACACAATGCATGGATTTTATAGAATATTAATAAAATGACGAAACGGTGATAAAGGATTGTTAGGGTTTTTGGGGTTTACTATAAAAGTTGTTAATTTAGAAACATGAAAGGTAAAATAATATGTTGAACTACTAAATCAACCAGGTCAACTATAATAACCATATTAGTTAACTATAATAACTATACTAGTTAACATATATACTGTAAGTAAGTATCTTTATTTATCACCTTTTTTACAAGACAAACACAAAGCATGGAACGATAATATGGTAATATGATATAAAGTGACAAGGTTATTAAATGAATTAAATTTTCTGAGTTAATGGTGTTCAAGTGATTGGTGAAAGGGTGGCGAAAAACTAAAAGTTACCAAAGTCAGCCACCCTGAAGAAGCATAAAAAAGAGCAAATAATTACATTTCCTGTAAAATTAATAATTAGGGAGACAACAGAAACCTAAAAATGTCATTATGTGTGTCACAAAATATAAATATTAGGCAGAAAAGTAAGTTTAATTATATATATATATATACCGTATTTTCCCATGTGTAAGAGACCCTTGTGTATAAGAGACCCCTTCAATTTTTAGGCAAAAATTCTGGAAAAAAGTTTTTTGGTAATGAATAACTTTATTTATCATAGAAATCATTAAATTCCTCATCACTCTCATCAAAAATATCAACTGGAGTCAGACCTTCAGCAATTCCAGCCAGTTCATCATCAGAGGAGTCACTCTGCTCAAAAATGGCATTGTCCTCTGTGCCGTCCATGGCATTGGAGATGCCACACTTCTTGAAAGATTTAATAATGACCTCTGGCTTTACACCATTCCCTTCTGGACTTACTCCCATGTATAAGAGACCCCCTATTTTTAAAGTGAAAATTCTGGGCAAAAAAGGGTCTCTTATACACGGGAAAATACGGTATATATATATCCAAGAAACTTAACAATTAAAGCACAGTATATTGAAATGAAAAATAGAAACAATGCAAAAGTTTTATTATGGATGTGTGTGTTTTAAAGTCATCAAGAGACTCAAAATTAATATTTATATGTATACTTTTATGTATGTACTCGATAAAAACGTAATGCGGTCAACACTTTTTTATAGCTAAATTGATGTGAAGATACTTTAAAGCCGTACAACTACTTTTACCTTTGCAGAATATTTCCCGATGAAACAACTGCCACTAGTTATCTTCTTTCTGACTTACAACCGTTCACAGACTACAGCTTTCGACTGACGGCCGTTAACGATTACGGTCGAACGGCTACAGAATGGGTAGAAATGATAACTTTGCAGGACCGTAAGTGCTTTTATAAATGACAAGAATAATTTAATTCACTTTGTTTTTGAAAGAAATAAAATAAAAAATATAAGTAAAATTGAAACTCGAGAATTCCTGTAAATGAACTAACATGTGATTAAAAGACAGGAAAGAATAAAATAGATTGATAATGAAGTTATCAAGTTTGTGCTGATTCACCAATACCTTTATAATAACTTTATATGAGCCACATTTTCATTTTAAAAAAATTGGGAAAAATAAAAAGTGAATCGATCAGTTTCTTTTCTCATTTTTTTGGGTAAAAGAAAGTTTTGATAACTTTTTTACCAGTTCATACTTACTTGCATTTTCGATGCTTACTGAATACTAGAAAGTGAAATTATGAGATTTTATTATTTTTTGAGTTGCTTTTGCATAATTTTAGGTCCATTTGGATTGGATCCACCAATGCTGGACAACGTTACAGCTACAAACATTTCTCTCTTCTGGACAAGGCCACTCAGGGATAATGGGATCTTAACACATTACAACATATTCCAAAACGGAGCTTTCAAACTAAAGGTATTGAATTAGTATGTCTGCAGCATTATCCCTGATATGTTCAATTAGTGAAATCTGTTCTCAATCATCATAGTAGTGTTATTCACATTTAAATACTGTATATTGTTATATCGTGTAAAAGACACGAATAAATTGAATTGAATTGTTCTTAGAAATCTGGTCATGCATTGCTTATGTCCCATTTGTTATTTTAAGGTCAAATTTTATATAAAAACAAGTTTTCTTTAATTGAATCAGCTAACCATAATTTAAAATTTGACTCTAATTTTACTACATTTTGTGGGTTTCTTCCTAATGAAACCGAACCCCAAAGTTGCATTTTTCCCTGGAAATATTTTATTTGATTTTGTTCGTGAAACATTCGGAAAATCACAGGATATGCAACAGTGCTTGCAACGGTTTCCTTGGATACGGGTTGTTTCTGTGTCGCTGTATTTGTAAATAATGCTACATAGTGAAAAGTGACAAGGGATAACCAAACGCAGATGCTGCTGTAACCAAGAACTGATGAATTTTCTTGGCTTCATCTAACGAGTAAATTCAAGTTCCAGATTTTCCTCGGATATGACACCTTCACAGCCGATCTTCTCTTAAATAAACCACCAAGAAAAAGTTGAAAGTATCAGTAATTCTTAGTGCAGTGGAGATCCACTGGAATTAAGTAAAATATTGTAGAATGTTTTATAGTATAGTAGAACAATCTTCTTACCTTGTAGAAGTTTCGAGAACTTCCTATTTCTAGATTATTCCCTGGCACTTTTGTGTTGTAGAATTCTCGCATAATAAGCTAGTTTAATTTGTCGACGTGTTTTCTGGTTTTCTCTACGAGCCTTCCGAGAGAAACAAAACACAACACTTAGTTAGAGCAGCTGCTTTCTGTTTTTGTGTAAAACTGAAACATCATGTAATAAGATATATTTAACCTTTAACTTATTTTCCCAGTTTTTCTCACTTTTGGTCCCTATTTACATAGAAACTCCTTTTGCACTTTTCATAGAGAAACCCTTTATAACTAACTTCGATTTTTTACTGTCAATTATATAATTCTTTTGTCCGTATTCACAGTTGTATGATGCCCTTTATTATATAATGTCCAGCATGCCAAAATCCTGGTATATTTTACTTACATATTTCATATCGACTCATTCTTCATTTTTATTTAATGCTGTTATCCATTTTACATATTCTTTCTTTTAGTATTGGATATAAACAAACCAATGTCAGAAAAATATAAAATTTAAAAAAAGATTTTATAATTTATCCTTAATTATTTAGGTGCCAGGAAACACTACCTCAATTGATATAATGGATCTTAAGCCGTTTACCCGCTACTTATTCACATTGGAAGCATGTACAGATGCTGGCTGCAGTGCCAGTCTAGAGTCTAGTGTTACGACCACTATGCCAGCAAGTATGTGTTTTCTTTGTTACAGCTGTAAAGTTTTTGAGAGCAGAAACTAACTTTAAAGCTGTCTGTTGTGTGAACTGTTTACTGATTACCTAATTATGAGCTAGTTTTAAAAGATACTGTAATCTAAAAGCTGTTATTTCTCACATGGAAATAGGCAAGTGCTTTTCTGAGACTTGCCGTGGTCATGATCGTAAAGGAAGAAGTCAGAATGCCCATTCTATCAGCTTGTGCAGTGTGTATCACTAACAGCCGTTATTATTTGTATTTATGAGTTTTGTTGACCTCGATCTGAGTAGCACTAATTGTAAGCCAATGGCGCGGCTAAGATTTTGTGGGTTTTGAGCTGTGCTATGTTAATAACATCGTTGACTCTAACTTTTCTTATTTTAAATTATTGTGAAAATTTTTTTTCTAAATCAATTGAATTAAAATGGTTTATAGTTCAGAAGATCTTACCAGTTGGGGTGATTTCTCGTTTTGTAGTGATTTTCATTACATTTGGTTGACCATCAACATATCACCTTTTTTCTTAAGTAAATCGTAAGAATTCCAATTGCTGTTGCTCTTCGAATTTTCTTTGTTATATGTCTGACAGCCAATCTTCTCTTTTATTGCACAAAAGTACTTATTGACACATACAGAAATCTGCATAACTTTTCAGGTTAAACTACTTACACAAAAGCCCTCCACTAGTGGCGTAGCATGGATTCTGGTTGCCCTGTGTGGTAGCCAGATTACCCACCCCATTTCTGAAATGTAACATACATTTGACTATTGCAGAAACTTATATAAAGGATTTTTATTATAGTAACTGAGGAAGAAAATAATGGTGATGAGTATCAAGATAGATAATAAGAGAGGGAAGGAATTTACAATTCCCCACTCAATTAAATACTCTAACCCAGCTCTAATTCTACCCTAACTTAATCCTAAACCAACTCTTGGCCCAACCCTAACCCTAACCCCAACTATAATCCCAATCCGTTTCACGAACTAATTTCTTGTGTGTTGGGAATTGTAAACTTTAGCCTAAGAGAATCTTAATAATTTTAAAATTCCTTGATGATAGAGAGTTTTACTTTCCGAACAATAATGAATTTAATACAATACTTAGAGTTTTCATCTCAAGGTAATTTTTTTATTAATGTTGTATCATAATTACATTTGTATATAAATCGTCTTTTTTACTAATCTGTGTTGCTTATTTATTTTTTATTTCTTGATGTACTAACCTTTTTTATATAGTGATCACATTGATGTATATATTGCGTCTATTGAAGATAAATAATAATAATTCAATTCAATTCCTAAAAACAGTAATGGTCTTCTGCAAATTATTTTGTGTGCTTTAATTGTAGAGTGTTTTGTACTGTACAGTAAAAGTGGCTGCCACCTCCCTCAAAGTTCAAGCTGCGCCACTCTATATGGTGTGACAGAAAAATTTGCTAGTTTTGTGGTAATGGATTTTTGCAGTTGTTTCATCCAAATTTTAAGCAAACGAGTCGTCTGTTACCATGTCCAAAATTTGCAGCTTTGAGATGCCTTGCTGCATTTTTGTTACTTGTGTTCTAGTAAATTTCAAAAAAATAATGAAAATTTATTAACTTATTATATAATAATTATACTAGAATTTCATGTGCAGAGAGTGCTTTGAAAATCGATAATTTGCAACTCATTTGTGATATATACAAAATAGAAAAATTCTGAGAATACGAGCGAGATCAAATTACCCAGCATCACTGACTCTTCAATTATTTACATTCATTAAAGTTCCAGGTGGTATTAGCGCTCCTGAATTAATAGCCGAATCCCCAACATCTGTTCTCATAATCTGGGAACCACCCAAACTGCCTAATGGAGACTTGCTTACTTATAACATTGAAAGACGATTACCAGGTACGAACAGTGTGACGTTATCAGTTATTTTGGCATTTGTAATATTTTTTCAAAATGTTGATTTATGATGGAATGAATACTGAGTTCCTATAACAATAAATAGTCTAATATCTGTTAGAAAAGTCAATGAAGTTGTTTAAAACAAAGCTAAAAGGATTTTAAGTATCCTCGGTACTTAAAGCTTAAATAATTTCTTATAAACTACAATTTCCTAAACACAAAGTAGATGACTGAAATTTAGTATTTTAGTTTGTATTGCAAGAAATGGTAGCGTGTTATACATCATGGTGAATAACGTATTCGCCATTTCGAAATATTGCACTGGATAATACATTCGCCATTTCTAAGTACTATGATGAATAATGTATTCGCCATTTTGAAACATTGCAATGGATAATACATTTGCCATTTCTAAGTACTATGATGAATAATGTACTCGCCATTTTAAAACATTACAACGGATAATACATTCACCATCTCTAAGTACCATGATGAATAGTGTATTCGCCATGTCTAAACGTTGCAATGAATATCCTATTTGCTATATATCTAAGCAGCATAGGGAATATGGTATTTGTCATTTCTAAATGTTGCAACAAACACTTGTGTCTAGATTCAGAGGAAGTCACTGCCGTCGGAACATTCCTGCCGAGCGACAACTTGAGATACGTGGACAGTTCAGTAGTTCTTTCACCTTTCACCGAGTACGAGTATCGTATTAAAGCAACGAACATTGTCGGCACTGGCGTTGGTCCCTGGCAACTTATTCGTACAAAATCTGCAAGTACGTTGACCATCGTTCTGTTTTATCTCAGTGTCACACGTCCTGTGATTCTGTCATGATAATTTTGCTGTCACTTCATTCCTCCACTGTAAACTATCTTCATTAACAGTAAAAAGAACAAAAATGCATAAAAAATCTCTAAGAATTGAAATCCAAAAAGGTCATTTTTTAGTGAATTATCGCCTACAGATGGCATCACAATTGTGTCTTTTTCCCTTCTTTATTGTGTGATTTTTTTTGTTTTCCATTTTTGTCATTAAAAAGTATATCTATGTCTGTAAATTCTGTTTTGTACAAAATAATTCGAATTGGTACACTTAGATTTTTAAATGTTAACTATAATCATTCAATGTTTTTCTAATCATTTTTAATTAGGACCTGGCGGAGTTCGGGCGCCAAATGTGCAAATTCTAGGACCAAGATCGCTCAATATTTCATGGCTCCCGCCTGTCACTGCTAACGGGCAGTTGGACTATTACCTGGTCCGACTTCCACAGCCTAGGATCACCGTCAAGAACATATCAATTAACAGCATAGTTGTTGAGGATCTACTACCTTACACTGACTATAATGTTAGTTTACAAGTATGCAATGGTATGTGTTGGTATTCTGACATTTCTGCTTGTGTGCATTATGAATTTTCCGTAACACTCAGTGGCACTCTATATAGGTACTGTGGAATTGCAGCACCCATGGAACCAGACTACTTATAAAGCGTAGTACTGTTTGCTTCACAGCCCAACACAGTGTGCTCCATTAATGCGATGTTAACATCCCTACCTGTTAACATAGTTATTCTCATATATTAAATATATGATATTTTAAACTCACTAATATCTTTTTGATTAATCCCGAAAGCTACCAACAAGTGTAAGATCTCCATGATGCTCAGTTTCTGCTGGACAACTAAACCGTGAAGACAAGCTGAATAAATCTGACACACGATTTTTGCTGGACAAGAGAAGTTGGACTGCAAAAATTGATAATGTGTCAACCGCGTTACTAGTGTTAAAATGATTTACTTTTAATGGAGCGCATACTGATATTTTTGAAACTGTTTTGCGAATCTAATTTTGATTCTAACTAATTTCTAAGATTATTTACCACTAGTTCTAAGATTTTAACCATCATCTAATTCCAAACATTACAGTTGGTGGCGGCTGTACCGAAAGTCCGGTAATAAACATTCAGACTCAGCCTACCACCCCAGAAGGACAGGCACCGCCACTTGCCACGCCCATCTCACAAACGATTATATCAGTAGTGTGGGAACCGCCGAGTATGCCCAACGGACCAAACATTCGATACCAGCTTGGTCAACGGAAGTTACGAGAACCACTGAAAGGTAAGGCTGCTTGTCTCATCGTCTGTTTGTTATTGAGCGTAACAGACTGTGACAGACACATGGTCAGACATTGTCTGTTTGTTATTGACCGTAACAGATTGTGACAGACACATGGTGAGACATCATCTGTTTGCTATTGAGCATAACAGACTGTGACAGACACATGGTGAGACATCGTCTGTTTGTTATTGAGTGTAACAGATTGTGACAGACACATGGTGAGACATCGCCTGTTTGTTATTGAGCGTAACAGACTGTGACAGACACATGGTGAGACATCGTCTGTTTGTTATTGAGCGTAACAGACTGTGACAGACACATGGTGAGACATTGTCTGTTTGTTATTGACCGTAACAGATTGTGACAGACACATGGTGAGACATCATCTGTTTGCTATTGAGCATAACAGACTGTGACAGACACATGGTGAGACATCGTCTGTTTGTTATTGAGTGTAACAGATTGTGACAGACACATGGTGAGACATCGCCTGTTTGTTATTGAGCGTAACAGACTGTGACAGACACATGGTGAGACATCGTCTGTTTGTTATTGACCGTAACAGATTGTGACAGACACATGGTGAGACATCGTCTGTTTGTTATTGAGCGTAACAGACTGTGACAGACACATGTTGAGACATCGTCTGTTTGTTATTGAGCGTAACAGATTGTTATTGAGCGTAACAGACTATGACAGACGCATGGTGAGACATTGTCTGTTTGTTATTGACCGTAACAGATTGTGACAGACACATGGTGAGACATCGTCTGTTTGTTATTGACCGTAACAGACTGTGACTGACACGTGGTGAGACATCGTCTGTTTGTTATTGACCGTAACAGACTGTGACAGACACATGGTGAGACATCGTCTGTTTGTTATTGAGCGTAACAGACTGTGACAGACACATGGTGAGACATCGTCTGTTTGTTATTGACCGTAACAGACTGTGACAGACACATGGTGAGACATCGTCTGTTTGTTATTGAGCGTAACAGACTGTGACAGACACATGGTGAGACATCGTCTGTTTGTTATTGACCGTAACAGACTGTGACAGACACATGGTGAGACATCGTCTGTTTGTTATTGAGCGTAAAAGACTGTGACAGACACATGGTGGGACATAATCTGTTTGTTATTGAGCATAAAAGACTGTGACAGACATATGGTGAGACATCGTCTGTTTGTTATTGAGCATACAGATTGTGACAGACGCATGGTAGGACAGTCAGCAATTCATCTTTTTAATAATGACGATTCTTAAATCTCCATTAAAATATGGCGTCAGAAGCAAAAGCGTTCCAACCAAATTTATTCACCATGACATTTCACCAGACGCTTCTTCCACGCTAATAAAAAAGACTTCTGCAATAATATTATAAAAATTGAATTTGTCGCATATAAGATCTATCACCGACATCAAAGTTTTACCACCATATCACACCCTATACACAGCTTTACCTACATGTAACTTACTTCAAAGTTTTACCACCATATCACACCCTATACACAGCTTTACCTACATGTAACTTACTTGCTAGATGTATTTTTGGAAGGTGAAAATATTTCTAAACTGTATATGTTACATATACTTTTTTCTTCTTTTTCGGTATGGTTATACGGGTAAAATTTTACACAGTAGGTACAGAGGCTTCTTAATACATACTTTGATTGTAGACGAACTTTAGTTGTAACAACATTATTGCAAATACATTTCACATAAGTGCGAAAGTTGTATCTTCTTAAATGTCTTGGCAAACAATTTTTATTGAATTCTTAACTGTAAACAAACAGTAAAATTAGAGCTGGGCAGATATACATTATTACCACTACACTTATTTACATATTTATAGTGTACAATTCTAGTGTAATAGTGTACAATTAAGTGATTCCTCACCTATTGGATTGCTGTCAGTGGGAGACTGGCTAAGATTTTGGTTCTCTTAACATGTCTGATGTATTTATCATGTGTTGATGTTTTAATTAGCTGTTGCTACTTTTTGCTTTGTTTGTCATATAAAGAGTTGCTTAGTAGGCTCTTCCAGATTCTAAACCAAAGCTGCTGAATTGAAAAACTTTATGGTTTTGTCTGCATATCCCTTTTACATTTCTATTGTTGCTTCATGGAAGAATAACTATGATGTCTGCTTCCGTGAACGTGTTAAAATTTAAGCAAAATGTTGGTTGTTTGTAGCATTCTACGATGCATAAAAAGCAAAGACTTTCTCAGTGTTTATACATGTTTATACACGCGAAATGTTCTTTTTTATTTGTTGGAGTATAAATCAGTTAAAAAGATCTTCATGTGGACATGGTATGACTCTCTATTTGTCACAGACGGTTAATGTCGAAAACGAAAATCAGTAAAAATTTGCATTGTTTTGTCTAACAGTGAATGGGACACTTTCTGTTTAGAACAAGTGAATTAATTTTGAGAAAATTAGAATGTGCTTTCAAACAAGGAGACAATGATTCTGTTGATTGTGTGACTTTTGTGGAAACCGTGTAGACTGAAAGTTAGAACGATTATATGCAGTCGAGGAAATTTTCTGTTGCGCTTGCACTTGCGAGTGCGTATTGGTGCGCGAGCTCCTAGTTCAATGCAAAATCAGTTTGAAAGAGTCTTAGAATACGCGAAATATCAGAGGCCATTTGCAGACGTATGCCGCAAGGAAGTTAGTAGTTTGTTGAACTGTAATTTAGCATTTAGGTAAGTATGCAAAAATTACAATGAAAATAACAGTGAACACATTCTGTTTGAATTTACAATGGAACTAACTGTGAATTCCGTGATATAACCCCCCCCCCCATCTAACCTATGGATGTTATGTAACAAAATGAATTCTGGTATTGCTGTAATCGTTTTCATTAGATATATCCTACAGCTGATTACCGGATACATTCCATGTATAAAAAAACAGCCTCAGAGCTGATAATCATATATACTTATCCTGATTTTCGGAGATAGATGGATAAAGTTGTATATGCAATATGTATATCCAAGCTTTAAAAAAGTGCTTTGATGATTAAAAAGTAGAACATTCAGTTTTCCAAAATTGTATCATTTTTGACAAAAACCATGGAATGTAATATGGGAGTTTTTTAAATAGGCAAGCAAGAAGATAGCAAAAATTGTTAAAATTCTTATTCTTCTTTACACTTTTATTTAATTTTTTCAATTTCATAGTAATCTAATAATAATTATTTACACATAGAATTTTTGAACAACATCTTAATATTTGCTTACGTCCAGTGTTTTGAACTAAATAGCAACATTTTGTGATGTAATATGTACTAAATTTACTGTCTATTTTGTAGATGGAAGCATTTGCAAAATATGCTTTTTATTTATGCTTGTGCTTGACTACACTGCTAACACCAACTGAGTCGTGCACGAAAGCAGCGGTAAAAAAGTTAATAGGCAAAGATATAGGCAAGTGTACGCCGAAAACAGAACCCGGGAAGGCTCACGTACGTGTGTGTTATGGTTGCGCTAAAGACTGGAACCACTCTCCAAGTGCTGGCCAGGATTTGTACATAAAGTGCTGCAATGGGGAGGACGGAAAGTGGGAGCATTGTAAATCATACTGTGATAAATATCCCTGGATTTGCAGAGTGTACCGTGTCAAGAGTTCTGCAGTTTGGGTCACGATGAACATGTCTGTTACGTTGCCATTTTTGTTTGTTTATCTTTGTCGTTAATTTAAGTAAACAAAATTACATAAATCTCAAAAATGCAATCTTCACGAAATAAATGAATATTTTGTTCCCTCTGCCAATGTGTTCTTTTATTGATTTTTTTGTCAGTTAGATTGGCTCAATGCACACATAGACATGCATTTATTTTATTCATCCCATTAACCCAAAGAGTACCAAAACCAAACACTAAGCATGTTGCAAGAAAAAGCGCAATGCGCTCATCACATTGTATTCGATTATTTTTGTGGGTTTCTACTCCTCACAGAATGGAGTTTCATGCAAAATTTCATATGAAATGCACTTGCTTACTTCAGACAAATTAAAAATTGATTTTTGACAAATAAATTGAAAAAAGCTTTCAGTAACTGCAGTGTTTGCACCGTACAAAGTACAGTACAAAATTTCATCTATCCAGACACTACACTCTGATACACTTTATCTTCAAGTCTACTCTATTTTTAAAGAGAAATTCCTGTTAAAAAATGAAACAAACTTAATTTGTCCTTGGCTGATTCATTGGTTTTTGCTGGAATAACTCAGAACACTGCACAGCTTGGCCTGTAGGAAGCAGGCGATCACTAAATTAGTGTGTACGATCACGCAAGTGTACACCAGACTAAGCTACTTAATAAGCTGAGCTGGGGTGCCTGAAGAGGGTTGTGTTTTTTTTAATTTTATGCAATTAAATCACTTATAAATGTTTAAACAAATAGCCTGGTTGGATGGCTATCTCCTAAATAGGACAGTACCTAATTTGTAATCATTTAGTTATGTCTGTACTCGTACAGTAGCAGAAAAATCATTGGTCTTATAATACTTATTTTGAACAGTGCGGCCCTGAAGGAGTTAAAACAAGATATGATTCCTTATTTGCTACAAATTGTTGAAGTCACTGCAGAAAATCTATAAAAATTTGCATTCTATCCATTGTTCTACCTAACAGCAAAGTGACTGTCTGATTGGAACAAACAGTTTTAAAAATGTTTGAAATTGTTTTACATACAATTCTGTTGATTGTGAAACTTTCAAAAAAGTAGTAACTGCTGCTACAGTTGCCCTGAAATTGCATGTTAGAGAGAACCAGCATTTCCAGGGTTTTTTTTTACAAAGCAGAAAGGGTTTCAAACAATCTCGAAAACACTTGAGCACTTTTACGGAATTCTGTGGCTAGAAAGTTATTTGTAGTCTGTTGGAGTGCAAATCAGGCTTTATGTAAGTGAACAAGCTTTGTAAATAAACTTACAGCAATGACAGTCTAAGAACATTATATGGATATACATGATGAGTAATTGTACATTCTGTAAAAGCAATGTCTAATCAAACTACATGGTTAGTAAGTGATGAAACAGTTAACCAATGATTAAATCTATAATTTAAAACTATAATATTAAATTTTCCAAAATTGCATCATTTTTGGCGAAAAGTAAAAAAAGATGCAACCGTGTAGGTATTTCTTTAATTGAGAAAATAAAGAAGCAGTAAAAGCTATTAAAATCATTATTTATCCCTAAGATTTTTTTCGTTCTTACTCTGCAGTGAGATAATCTCTCTCTCTCTCTCTCTCTCTCTCTCTCTCACTCTCTCTCTCTCTCTCTCTCTCTCTCTCTCTCTCTCTCTCTCTCTCTCTCTCTCTCTCTCTCTCTCTCTCTCTCTCTCTCTCTCTCTCTCTCGCTCTCGCTCTCGCTCTCGCTCTCGCTCTCGCTCTCTCTCTCTGCTCTCTATCTCTCTATCTCTCTATCTCTCTCTCTCCTCTCTCTCTCTTTCTCGCTTTGTCCCTTCCCCGTTCTCATAGATATGTGGAATTATCAATATTAAGTATCAGTGCACAGAAAAAACTCACTATGACATAACAATTTTGAAATTAATTTTATGACTAATTAATTAGATATATCAATACTTGAAAAGGCTTAATTGGTTGGTGGTCTATTGGGATTAAGTTACGATTTTCCTAGTTTATGTGTGTTTTAGTAGATGCTGCATTGGTCTTATAATTTAAACATCCGTGGATTAAATTCAGACGCATTCCGACTTTTTCACTTTTGTTTTTGGTTGAATTTAGATTGAAAAATTCAATGCATGTGCGCTAGTTAGCATTGAGCTGTAGAAGAAGTGAGCAGAAGAGAATTTTTTGTGATAAAGCGCTTCAGAATAAATTGAAATGCCAGTATTTACATTGCATTACTTGTCATTTGGTGTTGTCTGTTTATTATTTTGGCTTACTTTCCTTCATTCCATTATGAATAACTTCTGCTAAGATTTGTAGCTTTGCCTATATTTTTAACTCGACATCGTTTTTTTGTGCATTTTGACAAAGTTCATAAAGTCTCTCTTGAAACTAGTTAGATAATTTATCGAATTTACAAAATCAGCTGCTACATTTATTCACTTTCTTGTAAGTGCTTCAGAGTGAAAGGAGAGAGTGTGTGTGAGTAAGAAAGAGAGAGGGAATGGGAGAATAATGGAGGAAATGAGGGAATGAATTGGTTAATTTGTAGCTGGAAAATGAATGAACTAATTCCCATCTTGACATGATTGTCATATTATATAACTTACTAATAGAAAAAGGACGATACCAACAACCTAAATTCCCTGTGAATATGAGAATCTT
The DNA here is from genome assembly GCA_030141605.1 of Tubiluchus corallicola. Classification (NCBI taxonomy): domain Eukaryota; kingdom Metazoa; phylum Priapulida; class Priapulimorpha; order Priapulimorphida; family Tubiluchidae; genus Tubiluchus; species Tubiluchus corallicola. Next base: position 41,843 of record JAQGDQ010001122.1, on the reverse strand, counting down.
TCAACACTGTGACAGGTAACAGGTAGAAGAAGAAATTTATTTTTTGTTTTTTATAGCTCCTTCTACAACCGGTTAAGACAAACTTTTTATTTTAATATTAATATAACGATCATCAATAGAAATTTCATTAACTTGTATGATAATGAAAAGCTAAAATTCGCATTGAGGGGTAACAATTGCGATATAACCAAAATAGTCGTCCTATTACATTTTTAAGTGTTTTAAAAAAGGAGTAAATAGTACTAACATGTAAATATTGATAACATCATTTATTATTTTTTCATGATACGCTAACTATGTCTATACTAAAATTATATATATTTGTTATTTGTTATGTGTTTTTTGGCTATAATGTAATAGCTCTGTTTTGTACTTTTGTATTTTGTTGTTGTTTTGCTGTATGTATGTAATTGTTATATAATGTAAATGCCAATAAAAAAGTCTATTCTATTCTGTTATTGTTGTCATGACTGTCGTTTGCCATGGACATGAGCTAATTTAGCTGCTCACGAGTCTCAAATATGGCTGCTTTCCATTCTGCCATGTTTAACCACAAAGCTTCTCGTACCATCACTGTCACTTAGAAAACTAAATATGATGATTGTGTTTCCAGTTCTGAAAGTTTTTTTTTTGAAATTATATTTTTCGTCTTCGTTTATTTCAGATTGGGATGCAGCAAGCTCAAATGAAATTTGGGATAACATTTATTATGGCAACGAAACGTTCTACGAGGTCAGGGGTTTAACGACTTACGCCACCTACATTTACAGGGTGACTGTTACTAATGATGTGGGTTACATGGTAAGTAGTTTCCATAACATGTTAAAACTACTTATTTGTTGTTGTACTTAAAAGAAAACAGGCTGATTTTTCATGTCCTACGTGAAGTACGATATAAAGTATTTATTTTTACACCTATAATAATGCCAAAGTGTTTCTGATAATTAAATAATATGTTAAAAAGTGATGACATCGCAATTGAACGTGATTTTCAACTACGCAAACATTCCACGAGCGTGATGCACGTGTATGTAAAAGTGAAAATTGAAGTACAATGCTACTATACAACATTTAGTGTAATATATAAAAACTCGGCAAATTATAAGTTTAAAATTCAAATTTCAATTTTACCGCTGTGCTCATGCATGAGCTCTCGGAACTTGTGCAGTATGCCACAAATGAACACCTCTTAACTGAGAGGTTCAGCACCTGTTTTTGTGCAACACGTTTCCGACATGTAGACACTAGTGCCCATCTAAGTAGCAAATGGTGAAATGCATGTTACAAGGAAGAACTAACCTTGCGAATGCTATATTATGTATGTTTCTGCAGTAATAATTCGTTCACAAAAGTCATTCTTGAAAAGATAGTATGTTTCTTTTCAATATTTTGTAGGGTAGAGGGCTTTGAGTTATAGTTTAAGATTGGGTCCGGTTTTCCTTTAATCAGTTGAACCAAGCAGCCACTAGTGCTTTCGCTTCAATTCAGTGAAAGTTTGGCTTGTTTCCGCAAACATTGTTGAAACGCAGTGTCCGTTAATACTTTAAAGAACAGACGCATCACGAATAGAAAGATGTTAGTTTGTTTAGTTATAAAACGTTTGTGTGATCAAGGAGATTTTACAATGATACTGTTATAGGCCTAGTTTGTGTGATCAAGGAAGTTTTTACAATGATACTGTTATAGGCCTAGTTTGTGTGGTCAAGGAGGTTTTTACAATGATACTGTTGTAGACCTAGTTTGTGTGATTAAGGAAGTTTTTATAATGATACTGTTATAGGCCTAGTTTGTGTGATCGAGGAGGTTTTTACAATGATACTGTTATAGGCCTAGTTTATGTAATTTTAAATCGCTCATATGTAACCTTTATTTACATATTTATGTACTTATTTATTGTGTGTTTTGTTGATCTTTGTATTTATTTGCTATTTGTTTGTTTTCTTCGTTTGTCCAGTTGTTTACATTGTTTCATCCGTAATTACATACTTGTTTACAGTGTGTTTTATTGATCTTTGTATCTATTTGCTTGTTTGTTTGTTTTTTGTTTTTTACTTATTTGCATTCTTTCATTCATACGTTCATAGAGCTTAACATGTTGTATGACATCAGTACTTTATTTAATACATCATTTACATTGAGTCTCAAATCGTTGCAACAAACTGTTAACTTAGGTGAGTTTGCCATCCGAGGAAGTGACGACGTTTGCAGGAATTCCGGAAGTTGCTGCTCAGTTGCACATCAATGTCATGGACCATGTTAACGTATTTGCTAGCTGGACAGTGCCCAGTGAGTTTTTGATTTTTACTTTTCTAAATTGCTGTCCGAATTGTAGTTGTCTTTGCGATCGCATTTGTTTTGTGATGCTTGTTTTTAATTTAATAAAAAAAGCACTACTTTATACATTCTACTAACTTAAACTGTAGGCTTTGAGCCTAAATAACGTATGTTAGCTTTGTTTGTTTATTATATTGTTGATAGGAAAAAGCTTTTATACAAAATTAATGTAGGATAGCTCCGTTGTTGAGATTAAGATGCATTTCATGAGATTTTAATTAGCACTGTGACTAAAGCCGTATTGTAAACATAGTTAATAATCAGGTATTTGTACTGAAAAGAAAACAAGGTGATTTTTCATATCCTGCCCCATTTTAAAGTACAGTAAAAAGTATGCATTTAACAGCTGTAATAATCCCAAAGCATTTCCGAAGATTAAAGAATAGGTTAAAAATGACAGGAGAGCCCAACTAGTGATGACATCGCATTTGAACATAAATTTTTACAACACAAATATTCCACGAGCGTGTTACATGTGTTTGCGAAAGCGAAAATTGAAGTTCAATGCTGCTGTAAAAATTCAGTGTTATACACTAAACTTGGCAAACTTTAAGTTTAAAATTGCTTATCTGTGCTTGCGCATGAGTTCTTTAAAGCCAGATTACCACTGAATACATCTGAACTAAGAGGTACAGCATCTGTTTATTGTGCAACACATTTACGAGATGCAGACGCTAGTACCCGTCTAACTAGCCAGTGGCAAAATGCATGTAATAGTGAAGAGTTAGCCGTGCGAATGTGAAATTACCATTCTGTGGTACTACCATTCCAACGTACTTCATTCGTGAAAAAAATTATATTTTCTTTCAATATTTCATGTGGTAGACTTTTTTTGAGCTATAGCTTAAGATTGGGTCCAGTTTTCCTTTACATTCCTTAAGACAATTAAACACACATTTCATAATAAAAACAAAAGATAATAAAAATGTCTAAGTTGTTTTACTACCCACTGATGGCAGGCTTATTTATCTGAATACAATAGAAATGTTTTTTTCTTGAAACAGGTATCTATGAGTTAAGTGGTGGCATCCAAGAATACATTATTCACATCATGAGTGATGAAGGCAATTCAACTAAAACAATAGACTCCAGGAGCGTGAACGTTGTATTGGAAGATTTAACGCCGAGTACCGATTATTTGTTTACCTTAGAGACCGTCGTTCATGGTGGAAACTCTATCACTGGTGAAGCTGTTTTTGCTCGGACGTTAGATGGAGGTATGTTTGGAATTTATGGCACTGTGATCGTTTTATTGTTACTGTTTTTAAAATCAATTTAACTTTGCAGTGAAAAATTGGTCTTATTAAATTATTAAGGAAAAAATTGTTGTTGTTGCCCAATGAAGAGGAAAAAGGATAATTCAAAAACCTGGATGAGGTTAGGGAAAAACGGTTATGACATCTGTTTGTGAAGTTTGAACACACAAGGACGAATGGCTATAACTCTTTGCTCCTCTGCCTTGCTTCCCCCTATAGGGTACTCTAACCTGAGAAGATGACCAGAAGTGGTGAGGTGAATAGCTCTAAAAACCTTTGCATGAGCACTCCGGATGTCCATGCAAGTGCTTATTATAGGACAAGAAAAGGGGTACCTGAAGTACGTTTCAGAAAAATTGCTTTAAAAAATTATACTACTTTGCAGCTATTTTGTGCACATATCATATTCACGTTGAATTTTTCTTTTTTTTCATTTTAAATCTTCCGCAAAACTGTTCCAATGCCGCCATTAGATAACGTCACTATGCCACGTAAATCAGGGAAAGAAAAGTCAATGTTAAATTATGACCCAAAAAACTCTCCGTGCAAATCAATATTACTTAGCATTTCACTTACCTGCTGGAAAGACTTATGTAACTAAACTAATAATTTAAAATGTTTGTGCCAATTGGTAAAATGTCGCTGACTCACCCTCCAGGGTGCGCCACTCACTAACCAAAAATGTATTTTTAATCTTATTGACAAGATGCAGTAATTTAAAATTCTACTTAATTAGCAACATTTATGCTACGAATGCTCTAATTATTTTTTCAAACTTTACTTAATGTTATCAAAACTTGTTTCAAACAACCTGCCATTAAAATGGCTGTGCCTAGCAGTCATCGAGCTAGTTTAAATTTACACATTTTACACAGCGTTATGGCCGATGCAAGCCATGCATACGAAAAGGTAGTATGTAAGTGGTATAAAATTTTGAGACTAATTTTTTAAGCTTTATGTAAGTGGAGGGTTTTCTTGTGCTTTAACCACTGAGCCACGATAATCGCATCTGTCCAGTGACTGAGCGATATACATCGCATGCCTTTAGCAGTCCGTGTCGTGCATGTACGTCAAGTGATTAGTTATTGTTGTTCTGTGGCTCCTTTCTGCCTTGCGCAAGTGTAAGTTGCCAAGTGACTCATTTAGCTAATGTTGTCCTTTAACAATTGTGTAAATACAGTTGCTTATTAATGCCTGACAGGATGATCAATTAATAATATAACAAAATTAAGTAATCATATTTGTTGAACAGATACATTTGGGGAAAGCAGTCAACAAAAACAAGACACGTTGAGAGCATAAAAATACTAATTTTTTTCCAACTTTTGTTGCCTGACTTTCACAACCTTGTCAAACTGCTAGTATGTCACGGTCATCCAACTTATGTTGACAATTTTTTGTTGGCGCAAAAACGTTTAATGTAACAGTGTGTTTAATTTAAAATTGTTTAATTCACAATTCTTGCGAAGCTGAAAGAATTTTCGCTAAGACAATTATTTTCCTGAATAATATAAGGTGCTGTAATATTGCTATTACATTGATATTTTCTATGGTGCTGTGATTGCAGACAGTTAAACTGAAAATGTTGAAAACGAATAGCATTTAGTCATACTACAGAGATACATGAACAAAAACCACATTGCAGAGAATTTCAGTTGTTAGTTCCCGTTCTTTACTCAGTAAAATTCACTGTCTTAGTGTTTTACTTTAATCCTTTTTGATTTCAGCCCCGGAAGGATTACCGCCCCCAAACGTGTCCCCTGTATCAGATACAGCATTGCAGGTGACGTGGAATCCGCCATCGAGACCCAACGGTGAAGTTATTGGTTATTACCTGTATATTAATGGCAACATGACTGATTTGAACACAAAGTACGGCGGAGTGATCGTGATTGATGATTTAAAACCGTTTACAGTATATACCTTACAGGTATGTGGTTTAGCAAAATTGGAAATATGGGGCATCTTGATTTTGTTACAAAAAGCAACATCAAGGCTGTAATTTCAAAGATTCTTTTTTCACTAATTTTCCCCAGAACTTTTGTTTTCTGCATGAAATTTAAAATAGTTTTAAATGATAAAAGTTTTAAATGTCCAAAAATATTTTGAAAAAATGTTTCAGACTGCAGACTCGCCCTTGTTATCTTTTGCTTTGTATAATTTGTATATTAAGATCAACCAGTAATTCTTTGTCCTGTGTGCAGATAAATCCTTTTCTTCGCAAATATCAAATTCAAGTTAGCTACCTCGATACAAGGTCACTGTTTATGTTTATTTGTTTACTTATTTGTTTATTTTAGCCTTTACATGCACTATTTCATATATTACAGTTGTCCTAATGATTGCTATTTCTATTTAAAAGTCAACTTTAATGTAAAAACAAGTTTTCTTTAAGTAAAAAAGCTAAAATTTGATGCTAATTTTATTAAATTTCATGGCTTCCTTCCGTCCTACGCCCCAACGTTGTAATTTTCCCGGAAACATTTTATTTTGCTCGTGAAACTTCCGAAAATTGCGCGCTAAATCAACTGTGCTAGCAACGGTTTCCATGGATACCGCATTGTTTGTTTGATGTTGAATTTGTAAAAAATTGCTGCACAGTAAAATGTGAAGTGATAATCAAATGCAAACACTGCCGTAATAAAACACTGAAGTTTGCTGGCGCCATCTAACGAGTGAAACATACAAAATCAAGTTCCAGACTTTGCTAGGAAATGACACCTTCACGCCCGATTTCCTCTTATATCATCATCATATCATCATACGCCCGTCACGTCTATTGTAGACATTGGGCAGGCAGAATTCTAAAATAAAAGAAATCTGCCTTCAGACAGGTAAACACAGCAGTAATCCAGCAAAAAAACTAGACACTGTTATGCCAGTGGCTTGTCAGCACCACTTCCGTTTAATAAAATATAAACTGCTCAAAAAAAGTTACAATATCAGAAATCTTAGTCAGAGCATTTTCCTTTTGTTTTGTGTAAAAATGAAACTTCAGAAGGTGCGCTGTATTTGACCTTTAAGTATTAAAATTCGGCAAACCATGGCAACTGCTGACCTTTACTAGGTCATAATGGTCAAATACTTCCATTATGTAACATTGAACCACTATGATGATAATTTAATGCCATGATTTGCAATCTGCACCACTATTATCTACATTATTTAACCCTTTCACTACGTAGTTGCTTTTTAACTGGGCTACATTGGCTGTTGCACATTTACAATAATTTCTTGTGGTGTGTTACTATCCTGTACATAAACAAAATAGTCATTTGTTATTAAACACTCATATGAATATTAGTTTTATTTATACACATGCACACACATCCATGTGCACGTACATGCACTCATGTGCACACCCACACAAATAAGCACATACTTATATTTAGAAGCCAATTTTTACAAAAGTCACATATTACTAATCCATAATACGCAATTATTTTATAAGAATGCAGAACAAGTGACTAAACATGTTTCACCAACCATCATTGAGTAAGTTTGCATGACAACGTACTATACAGTACAGTATTGTGGAATGCACCTGGTTTCAGACGCAGATTGGTTGATTAGCGTTACTTGTTGTGAAGCAACCCCAATCCCAAAGCTGTTAAACTTTTTTACATGTTTTTGCATGGCCGTAGCAGCGAAATAAACAGACCTGGGTAACTGCGCTTAATGCTAAGCTTGGGCGGCAGTCTACCACCTTCCGTTCCTTACAACAAAAAGCTAGGCGGCACTATGCCACCTTCCATAGTGAAGGAGTTAAGTCAAGTGGAGTATTTAATAAGTCTTCCTCCTTCAGAACATCCAAATATGTGATCAGCTGTTCTTCTCTTGTTTTAGTTCTTGGTGCAATGCTGTAGTAAGTAGAGAGTCCTGTGGTAATCTAATCACATGCCCAATCCATCTAAACTGACGCTAGACATTATACCCTAACATTCACTATACCCAACATCTTTCTATACCGATGCTTTTGGAAGGCATAGATTTCATTCTTTTGGCAATTTTGATTGTCCACATTTCATTATTATACACTACATTATTACATTATTATACATTATTATATAATTACATTATTATACATTATTATTATTACATTACAATTCATTATTATATAATTACATTATTACATTATTATACATTATTATTATTACATTACAATTCATTATTATATAATTACATTATTACATTATTATACATTATTATTATTACATTATTACATTATTATACATTATTATTATTACATTACAATTCATTATTATATAATTACATTATTACATTATTATACATTATTATTATTACATTACAATACATTATTATATATTCAATTCAATATTATATAAATATGCAGATCCTAGAAGTTTTGTTTAGTTTTTGTAGAAAGATTCGAATTTTTAAAGATATTTGTAAGCATAGAATATGGCTTCCAATAATGGTAAGGCTTTCAAAACAATGTCAGAATTGTAATGTTATAAGTTCACTAAGATTGGCAATTAAATCAATAAACAAATGTATAGTGTTACTTTGTCAGACTGACTTGTTTAAGTTCGTTATTTTGCTTATTACAGGTTGAAGTCTGTACTGTATTTGATTGTGTGGAGAGTGAATCCATCCAAGCCACGACAGCGGAGGCATTACCCGAAGGTGTAATGAAGCCGGATTTCCTAGTCATGAGCTCCAATTCAATACAACTGCAATGGCTACCGCCCAGAGAGCCTAATGGAATAATTATGTACTATGAGTTACTGCGTAAAGATTTCCTCCCTTGCTTAACAAGGTATTATGAGCTACTGCTTAAGGCTTTTACTTTGCAAGCTAGTTTTTTATTCAGTATGGCACACTGCAAGACTGCATCCAGCACTGCCAGTAGTAGTGTTGAACGTCTGTGGGAGGACTGGAACCTAGATACATACCAAACACATTATTGTGAGACGAGACGCTTAAAGCTTTTACTTCGCAAGCTAGTTTTTTTAGTATGGCACACTACAAGGCTGAATCGAGCACTACCAGTAGTAGTGTTGAAGTGTTGAACGCCTGTGAGAGGACTGGAACCTAGATACATACCAAACACATTATTGTGAGACGAAACGCTGATTGACTGAGCTGAGATATCATAGCTATATTAGGATGTGGATGAATTGTCTGTTATACACAGAAACAGTAGGGTGCAGTAGGTGCAGTAGACCAGATAAAATCATGTAATCCATTTGCTAACTTGATCTCTTCTTACTTAACTTGGCACACAATAGCACACAGCTATTCTACTAAGTAAGGTATTTGTTCTTGGCTTAACAAAGTAAGCTGAACATTCATATTTCTAATATGTGAAGTAATTACCACCCGTTGATTGAGTGAAAGTGATGGAATGTGTTCTGTCTGTTGCTGTGTGATGTATTGTAGATTCGGTCAGATTGTAAAGTTTAGAGTCGTAAACTAACAGAAATGACTTCGAAACTGCAGGCCCGACAAAGACGGTTACGTTCATTTTGCTGAACACTTCTGAAGAGAGAAAAATTCATTTACTAGTCCAACATTAAATTGCAGTAACGACAATGTCATAGTTCATTTTACAGTAATTCTAGAGGCAGTACGTCTTGTTCTGCACTGCAGTTTTTCTCACTTCTCTACCTGCCTTTTTCGGGAATTCTTATACAATTTTGTTTGGGCTTCCAAAAACCAAATAGAAATTCGAAGTCTCGATTAGATTTTGCTCTTTCTTTACTATTTATTACCCAAAACATGTCATTCCTAAACATAATAAGAAATTAGTGCCAAAAAATAACAAATAAACAAATAACAAAAAAATAACAATAGCCAAAAGTCAATTTTACATAATTAAGAGTTATGCACTTAAGAGTTACAATTAAGAGTTATGCACTGCACTGTTGTATTAATTAATACCTAGCTGTTATTTTAAACTAAATTTAAGTTTTTTAAAGTAATTAGAGGATATACATACGTTATTAGCCCCAAATCATGAGCAATTGTAAACAGATAATGACAATATCTTATAAATTATCGTGACACGTCTTCACTTCACAGTAGGCCTCTGACCCAGATCATATTGATGACGTGATTAGGCCAAAAATCGCCACAAGGTGGCCAAAGCCGACAACAAGCGAAGGCTGCTAAGTACGCTAATGCAAGATTTCTAGTACACTATTTCTTATACCAGCTACTAGGCATTGGTAAACCTAAGAAGTGATTACAAAAAAACTAGGTAAGCACACTCTATGCCGTGAGTGAACTTAACTAGTTTTCATAACCATTTCATAACAGTTTGAGCCTGGTACTAACTACAAGTTTAGCAGAAATTGAGAAATGTCTTAGGAACATATTTTCACAGAGAAGTAAGTTTAAATAGTTAACATACTTAACCCAAAGAGTCATTTAAAACTGAAACACTCTAGACTGTTTAGGAAAATCAATAATCCTATAATAAGCCATATTATGTGTTTTTTGCCATGATCAGACCATTTGCATTGTACACTCAGAACAATTACCAGTAATTGATGTGTGAATTGACTGTCATTGTACCCGGTTAAACGAAAATTCTTTGTCATTTTTTATTTGGGAAAGTATATGTATGTGTGATTTCTGGTTGTTAACAAAGTTGTAACAAACATATGTTATCATTAAAGTCACCTTATTTGTAGACTGGAACCTGCGGAAAACCCTGTTTTGCCGTCATGCAGCTACGTGAAGTGTCGCCTCCTGGAGTTGCAGTGTGGCGATAAATGCTATTCCGATGACAAGGTTTGTTTCTGTGCTGATCTGGATGCGTTTAGCAATCATCATTTGCAATCAATTAACAATCAAGAAAAATCTTTGCTAAATTATTAGCTATGATTTAATGTGATTTTGGAATCGTTTTTCATCAAAGTTTGAAAGCTGCATAAGCTCAAAAGCACAATGGAGTGAACGTATTAAATTTTCCTAAACATGAACTGTATGAGAATTATTATAGTCACTAGTTTGGGTAAACTATCACTTGAGAATGCCAGAAAGATTGGTGAGTTATTAGAACTACATCACAACTTGACTTGACCAGAAAAGACTGAGTTGACCAGTTGTCTGAGATGCTGAGCATGTCATTGAAATGCTTCTAGTTCAGGTCTAGTCTAACTTGTAATTTCATGAGAATTTCTGCTTCTAATTAAAAATTTGAAGTCATAATTATTTGAATATTATTATTATTATTATTATTATTATTATTATTATTATTATTATTATTATTATTATTATTATTATTATTATTATTATTATTATTATTATTATTATTATTATTATTATTATTATTATTATTATTATTATTATTATTACTATTATTATTATTATTATTATTTTTATTATTATTATTATTATTGGAAAATTGTTGAAAAACACCCACTAGATGGTGCTTTTGGGAAATAGACGTTTTGATTTCTGAATGTAAACGCACTGTCTTAGTAGCGAGAAATGTAGCAAAATTGTCTAAAAACATATAATCTTAAAATATAAAATATTAAAATAATCTAAATTAATACAGTATTAAAATAATGAAATACTGTAAATATGAAATAAGTAAATTTAGCCCTTATTTAATTTAATTTAGAAGGACTCTGATTTGAGTGTGCAGACTGATATATTGTAACCGGAAACTTTAACTGAGTGTAGGATGAATTTTCGTTGCAACAAAGATTTACGTTTAATTTAGACTATTAAAATCCACCAAAATTTAATTCATTTTCAGTATTGACCTTATTCTAAATTAAAAAACTTATTTAACATTAAATCATGTTACTTTATATTGCGGATACTTAACAAAAATTTGTTATTGTTGACACTTTATTTGCATTAAACATCGACACAATGTGTTCGTATTGTCATAGTGGTAATCCAGCTGAGTTTCATTGGTTAGTTAGTTCTCTTGTTGTGATAACTACTGATAATTTCTTTTTTTCTTGCTGAAAATTGGGTTTTTTCTGTCATTGTTTATAAATATTAGTAGTCTGAAGGTTCAGATTATGTATGATTAACTCTGCTGCAGCAATCTCTGCTGTTTTGTGATAAACTTGATGATATCTTCTCTTTGCTTTTTCTGAGTTTGACTGTTTAACGGCTCACGATCAGTTTTTTAATGACCAGGTCTGTTGTGATGGAGTCATTCATGACAAGAAACCGTTGTTCGAGTGTTGCGGTAAGGGTTACATCCCTGTCAAAACTAAACCAACTGATGTTTGCTGCGGTGGACGTTACCATGACTACCAATCTGATCATTCGTGTTGTCGCGATCGGTAAGCTGCTGTTAATTTTTTTGTATTTTGTTGATCTGTTCTTTCTATTTTAAGCTCCTGCTGAAAAATTTGTGAGTATCCAAGAGTTGAACCCTCGTCTTTCTACTCATTATTTAGTGACAGTGCTACGTACAGTGATTGTGGAGCAGTGTTCTGATCTTTTCATGACAGATCACTTTCTCAATTTTTACCTTTTTGCACCACAAAACCTGATATGCCGGACTACTTCTTCGTTTATTGCGATACATAAGCACACCAAACAATCCTAAAATTCTTAGTCTTTAATTAATTTATTGTGACTTTTGTTACCAGAATTCCAGGCAATCACAGTCATAATTTAATTAATTAACGATGTCGTTAGTTGACAGCTACTTTCAGAAAAGTGATGGCATTTCATATTTGATTAGCATTCTTCATATACACCAGTGTTATTGAACCTACATTTCTTAATAATCAAAGATTTTAGATTCACACACGGGTTCTTTAAACTGTATAGATCAAGCTTTCATTACATTTTTGAAATTTAAGTAAATGGGTATTTTAACTAGCCGATCAAAAACTACAGGATGAAGATAAGGTGGAAACAAATTTAGTTTTATCTTCAATTTAATAGTGAATATAAAATTTTCAAATTTTTCAAATTTTCCCAATGTAAATGTAGCAGTAGCTTAGGGTTTTGAGGTTGTAAATCATCTTAAGTAATTTATTGTCTGAGGTTAGAGCCAGAGTAATTTGACCGTTTAGTAGTTGCTGAATTTTAAATGTTTTTCAGCAAAGCAGATACTCAAACAAGATTATTGTTACAGTAATTTTTACACTGTTTGTGCAAAATGTTATTTGTGATCTTAACTTCTGTGAGAGCTTAGGCACTGTATCCGTATCATTACTAGTAGTATTGCTTAGTTTGTCCGAAACTAGGTTAGTATGTGGTTTGTGACACAAATGCAAAGATGCTTTATTAAGAAACAATTTCTTTTCTATTGGTTAGATATGTCAGGGTTGGACAGGCTGAACAATGTTGCGGGGATCCTGAGGAGGACAGAGTTGACATAGGATTAGGGGATGCTTGCTGTATAAATGTTCCATACATGATACAAAACTCCACACAGATATGCTGTGATGGTACGAGCAATCTACTAGTATTTTGCTGTTAGTGTTGTGGCGGTGATATTGATGACAACAATGATCATGATGATAATGATGATGGTGGTGGTGGTGGTTGTGGCGGCGATGACGATGACGGCAGTGATGATGAACTATGGCAATGATGATTATGGTTATAGTTGTGGTCGTGGTAGTGACGGCGACGTACGTTGATGAATGTGATGGTGGGAGTGGTTGTGTTGGTGGTGGTGATGATGATGATGATGGTGATGATGATGGTGATGGTTGGTGGTGGTGGTGGTGGTGGTGGTGGTGGTTGTGGCGATGATGGTGAGGTTGATGGTGGTGGTGATGATGGTGATGATGATGATGATGATGATAATGATGATCATGATCATGATGAAGGTGCTTTTGGTGATGAAGATGATGATGATGGTTGTGAGATGATGACAATGATGATGTTGATGATGATGATAATGATGATGATGATGATGATGATGATGATGATGATGATGATGATGATGATGATGATGATGATGATGATGATGGCAATGATGATGATGATGATGATGATGACGACGACATTGATGGTTATGTCAGTATGTTATTGGTGGTGATGATAGTGACAAAGAATCGCATATAGTGAATAGTTTTATTTTAATGTACCCTTGTCTATGAGCACCTGTAACAATGTAAGTAATTGTGTTGTGCTTGTAGGTAAGTTACAGGATGGATATGGCTTGCAGTGTTGTGGTGGCAACTTGGTTGATGAAAATCTGCTATGTTGCGGAGACGAGACACAAGGACTAGTTTATACGATGAGAGAAGGTTACATCTGCTGCGGCAGTCAGTATGTCAGCGAAAGTCTCTCCATGTGCTGCGCTGATGATCGCGGTAACACAAAGGTATAACGCCCGAGTATTATTCGAAAAACATTTGCTTTTCCTGTTTCGTCGTGAATCATTCCTTTACCTGTTGCAAGATTTAGTCGTCAATGCTGTTGTTTTGTTAGTCTCCCTCGTGGCGGTAACATGCTCTCTCTTCTCTGTAGGTTCATTCGTTTCTCACAGCTGAGACTAAAAACACTTTTAACGGCCGTTGCTGTGGCACGGAGGTCGTTGCTTCGAGTCTAAGCTGTTGCAATGCAGTGGGCTTTAATGCTGAGATGTACATGTGTGCTGATAAAGGAGATACTGGTGATGGTAGGTCAAGTTGTAATACTATAAATGAATTGATAATCAAATCTGTTTTAATACAATAGATTTTATGGTGTTGTGTTAAAGGTGCTGTTGAATTATATAAGTACTTCTAATAGTAAATCTGTTTTTGTATACCACACTGTAAGCCAGAGTCAAACTGTCAATGGCATAGCCTAGTTAATGTAGGACAATTGTGGCAGAACCATAACATAGCTATTATAAAAGACAAACCTCTAAAACGAGGTACTAAACTGGCAAAATTGTTTTAGCTTCATTTGGATCACATTCATCTTGTCTCTGTGAAGTAAATTGCTGTGGATGTTAACATTTTACTCTGCCCAGAAACATCTACCCATTTACTTATTAGGTCTGTAGTTGCCTAACTGTTTAGTTATGCACACACTATGACTGGTCAGTTATTCTTACCCATATTGTCTATTTATTACCACAGGTGAATAGTTGATTTTGGTCAATATTTTTTACCTGCAGACTGGCAACCTTTGTAAAATCAGATAAGAATGATTGACATATATGGTCACAAGCTACATGTATCGATGCAACCTTGCACTTTATCATATCACTCACTGCTTGTCGACACTATGATTTAGTACATGTGGTACTCAGGGCCTATTTCAGGGGGTGGAAGTGGGGATGCTGCCTCCTCTCTCCCTCTCTCTCTCTCTCTCTTGCCACACGTGCACCGTTTGCCGGTATTGACAAGTATTGAGGACTGGTCTTGAGAATAAAGCAGTTTTTCTTTCAATTGTTCTTTCCTTTAACAACTGTATAACTCCATATTTTCTCTTCGAAAATGCTTCTCCGGCGTTCTAGCAGTTCAAAAATTGCTGCTGCCCCCCCCCCCGCCGAGGGGGCCTCACACGCCCCACTTCCCCGGGCCTCGCTTAGGCTGAAATAGGCTCTAGTGGTACTCTCTTAAGCATCATTCGATTCATTCTTATTTCAGCATCTGTTCGCGGTATTTTGAACTGTTTGTGCATTTAGTGGATAGGGAATGCGCCGAGCTACCATAACTATTTTTGACATTTTCAGTTTGTGGAACTGGTACAATGTGTGCTATCAGTGAGCGGGACACGTCGATGTCACAAGCGTACTGTGACGAGTGTGATTTCAATATCAACCTCCATACGTGCGGCACGTACGTTCACACGTCGAGTGATCCAGCTGGTGCCGAGCGAAAACATCACAAGTGTGAACAAGAGGTGAAGAAGGTCTACATAGGAGAAGATCTTATCTTTATAGGTATGTTGCCTTTTTACATTTGTTGCTGGTAATACAGTACTCATTGTTTAATAAAAGTACGGGTAGTAGAAGTATAGAACTAGCCACATTTTAGTACCATTTAATCACGACCTGAAATTACTCCCATAGAAACTATTGTTAAAAAATTAATATAACCAGTGTGCCATTTGATAAAACTACATTTTTCAGTAAGAGATGACAAAAGCAACATGAAAAAATAAAATGTATTTTTGTTAGTTTGTCCATATTTTAAGATACGCAGTTGAAATTTAAATTCTATTTTCTAAATTCACCGCTGGACAGATGACGTGCGTGACGAAGTTTCCTGGCTACTAGTAAAACCGCCAAGGAACCGTCTGGGCTCCTCTCACAGAAATTTGATTACGATAAGAAGACAAAAACCACTTTGTTTGAGGCGGCATTAAAATAACAAACTGATTCATGAGACCTCAAACTTGATGCAACAAACGTGTGGCTTCAAACGCAGCTCAAACCCTAATGGCGGCAAAAAATGGTTCAATGCTTTTCCAGGAGCACGGAAATTATCCTGTAACCATTCAAGACGTGTGGCAGGAAGATCGCCATCAAACAGAGAAAAGGGGAGAGGTATTAAAGGATGGGCAGAAATTTAACCCGAACAGAAAAGAAGCGAATATTTTATTTGGAGTACAAAATGAACTTCAGCATAATCTTAATATGGATGATGACGTCTGTGACGTCACAAAAAAGTATAAAGTTAATTAATACTAGCTCAGTATTGAAATTTTCCAGACGTGGTTGCTGCCATTCACTTGAAATTGTCACGTAACTGGTGGAGTTTTGTGACCTTTTGTAAATGTATCATGGCTTTCTATAAGCATGCGGTGTTTAAACTAATTCAAACCTTGCAGCTTACCTAATGTTCATGCACAAACATCACAAAATTAGCTGTCTAATTGTTGTACAAACTATTTATTATACTTTTGACGGAAATTGACAGGGCGCTGCTTTTCTTCAGTCGATGAACGACATCATTGGTTGAAGAATACACGCCCAAATGTGAAATGAACACGACTTTAAAGTGATTTTACTAGTTGCATGAGATGCATATTGCAGTTTTATTATTACTGTATCCTTGTAAGATTTTTTCATGAACATTGAAATAAGCCAAACTTTCCAGAAGGCTTGGCCTTCCTTTTAAATAACACTCTGTGATGTCATTATTTTCCAAGTCTCATTTAATTTACATTTGCATATTTCCCATTAAAAATTAATCAAGTTTCCATTATGAATCGATTAATCATGCCAGCATTGATTTCATTTTAATTTTCCATGAATTTCTATGGTGTAATAAATGTACTGTTACTGTAACCATTAATTTTTCTTGATTTAAAAAAATTGTGCAGCGTAAAATGCAAATTAGCAATATTAGTGGCACAACAACAACAACAAAACACATATTTTATTAGCATCTATAATGTAGGAACGCGTGCTTTAGGCCATTACATGCATTATTCTTGTAGTTTTCCTCCAGTACTGCTTCTACATGGAACTCTGAACTAGTTTTTATTGACATTTTTGGGTGATCTTGATGCTCGAAGCTGATGTGGCCTGTCTTTCGTGATAAATACTTGACAGTTTCTGTGTGATTTGACGACAACTATTTTACCATCTCCAGTTTCTGTGCCCTTTTTTTGAATTTGTAAGCAATTTTGGTTAGCCCGTTACTTAATTTATGACGATAAAAATTGTCATTGGCTGTCATTGCAATCTCTGAAAGCTAATTATACAGTTACATGTAGCTACTTATAATTGCTTAATTACATATCAAATGAATCATCACTTGAGTGAATATGGGAGCCTGATAAGCTTTAAACAGTTAATGTACACCTAATCACTTAACTCCGAGTCGCCCGCCGACTTTGCATGAACGCACGACTTGCACAACAATGGAACCTCGTTACTTATTCATGACGGCATCATTTAGTTTCTGTCACGCTTGCAACAACCAGAGCCACCTGTCGGTAAAGTCTATTGTGTACCTGAGTACAAAAATTGGTGTAGTGAATTTTGTACGAAAGCACGACATCTGTCAGACTTTATTGTGGTGGTGACTCAGCTGCCATTTTTGTGTTAAGTTTAAATTAATGTAATTGAATTATCGTGAGGCGTTTGTTTTTTTAGTATGATCGGCAAATGTATTCTGAGCATCAGAAATTTTGTCTTTGTGTCATATTTCTGTTGAGGCCATCCGACCAGCCACAGACTACTAGTAGCGCTACTCCGGTGCTTCAGACTAGATTATTTACTGAGTAATATATTCACTACGACTGACGTACATTATGGTGGTGATGCATCGTTTTTGGCCGTTAAAATATCATGTGGTGGTTCAGTTAAGCCCGTAAACTCAATGAAGAATAGAACTGCAGCTGTAGCTTTACTGAACAACCTAGTAAATACCATTGTAGCGAAACCACACATGAGAAATGCCATTGGTTGTTTGATACTGCTTGTTTTTGAAACATTTTAAAACATGTAAAGTGAAATGGGAAAATGGATAAATGAAATTATGCCTGACTCAAGGCACTAAGGAAAAATCAATACTTTCTGTCTAAATGTGATGCAGTACAAGTTTGTTTTCTGTATTCTAATTTTTCTAGACACTGGTCTGTTTCCGTTTACGACATACGAGTACTCCGTAGTTGCTGTCAACAGCGTTGGTGAAATGGGCAGTGCTAACGTGAATGCCACGACACACGAAGAGCCCCCTATCGGTGTCCAGGCTCCAACGTGGTTTTTAAAGCCGGATGTCGTGAATACCGTCTACCTGAACTGGAGCGATCCTACGAATCCAAATGGTAAAAATGCTTTTAATTCTTTGTAGTTAATTGTTAGGGAAAATAATTAAGTAAATTTTAAGAATTAACCAATTTAAGATGTTTTTAATAAGGCTCGATCCAGTTTATTATTTAAAATTAAAGAACGTTGGCTTATGTTACATCAGGGTTGCTGTCTTGCATCATCTTGTCTGTGTTTAACATCTTGACATCATCTTATCTGTGTTTAACATCTTGACTTTATCTTGTCTGTGTTTAACATCTTGCATCATCTTGTCTGTGTTTAACATCTTGACATCATCTTGTCTGTGTTTAACATCTCGAATCATCTTGTCTGTGTTTAACATCTTGAATCATCTTGTCTGTGTTTAAAATCTTGACATCATCTTGTCTGTGTTTAAAATCTTGACATCATCTTGTCTATGTTTAACATCTTGACATCATCTTATCTGTGTTTAACATCTTGAATCATCTTGTCTGTGTTTAACATCTTGAATCATCTTGTCTGTGTTTAAAATCTTAACATTATCTTGTCTGTGCTTAACATCTTGAATCATCTTGTCTGTGTTTAAAATCTTGACATCATCTTGTCTATGTTTAGCATCTTGACATCATCTTGTCTATGTTTAACATCTTGACATCATCTTGTCTATGTTTAACATCTTGACATCATCTTGTCTATGTTTAACATCTTGACATCATCTTGTCTATGTTTAGCATCTTGACATCATCTTGTCTGAGTTTAATATCTTGACATCATCTTGTCTGTGTTTAACATCTTGACATCATCTTGTCTATGTTTAACATCTTGACATCATCTTGTCTGTGTTTAGCATCTTGACATCAATTTATCTGTGTTTAATATCTTGACATCATCTTGTCTATGTTTAACATCTTGACATCATCTTGTCTATGTTTAGCATCTTGACATCATCTTGTCACTGTCTAATATCTTGGCATCATCTTGTTTATGTTTAACATCTTGACATCATCTTTTCTATGTTTAACATCTTGACATCATCTTGTCTGTGTTTAACATCTTGAATCATCTTGTCTGTGTTTAAAATCTTGACATCATCTTATCTGTGTTTAACATCTTGAA
This sequence comes from Tubiluchus corallicola, assembly GCA_030141605.1. Classification (NCBI taxonomy): domain Eukaryota; kingdom Metazoa; phylum Priapulida; class Priapulimorpha; order Priapulimorphida; family Tubiluchidae; genus Tubiluchus; species Tubiluchus corallicola. Next base: position 22,493 of record JAQGDQ010001122.1, on the reverse strand, counting down.
TCATCTTGTCTGTGTTTAAAATCTTGACATCATCTTGTCTGTGTTTAACATCTTGAGTCATCTTGTCTGTGTTTAAAATCTTGACATCATCTTGTCTATGTTTAGCATCTTGACATCATCTTGTCTATGTTTAACATCTTGACATCATCTTGTCTATGTTTAACATCTTGACATCATCTTGTCTATGTTTAACATCTTGACATCATCTTGTCTATGTTTAGCATCTTGACATCATCTTGTCTGAGTTTAATATCTTGACATCATCTTGTCTGTGTTTAACATCTTGACATCATCTTGTCTATGTTTAACATCTTGACATCATCTTGTCTGTGTTTAGCATCTTGACATCAATTTATCTGTGTTTAATATCTTGACATCATCTTGTCTATGTTTAACATCTTGACATCATCTTATCTGTGTTTAGCATCTTGACATCATCTTGTCTGAGTTTAACATCTTGACATCATCTTGTCTGTGTTTAACATCTTGACATCATCTTGTCTATGTTTAACATCTTGACATCATCTTGTCTGTGTTTAACATCTTGACATCATCTTGTCTATGTTTAACATCTTGACATCATCTTGTCTGTGTTTAACATCTTGACATCATCTTATCTGTGTTTAACATCTTGACATCATCTTATCTGTGTTTAGCATCTTGACATCATCTTGTCTGAGTTTAACATCTTGACATCATCTTGTCTGTGTTTAACATCTTGACATCATCTTGTTTGTGTTTAACATCTTGACATCATCTTGTCTATGTTTAACATCTTGACATCATCTTGTCTGTGTTTAAAATCTTGACGTCATCTTATCTGCGTTTAAAATCTTGACACCATCTTGTCTATGTTTAACACCTTGACCATCTTGTCTGTGTTTAACATCTTGACATCATCTTGTCTATGTCTAACATCTTGACATCATCTTGTTTATGTTTAACATCTTGACATCATCTTATCTGTGTTTAACATCTTGACATCATCTTATCTGTGTTTAAAATCTTGACACCATCTTGTCTATGTTTAACATCTTGACATCATCTTGTCTGTGTTTAACATTTTGACATCATCTTGTCTGTGTTTAAAATCTTAACATCATCTTGTCTGTGTTTAACATCTTGACATCATATTGTCTATGTTTAAAATCTTGACATCATCTTATCTGTGTTTAGCATCTTGACATCATCTTGTCTATGTTTAAAATCTTGACGTCATGTTGTCTATCTTTCACACTGCGATACTGATTATTATGTCGGAAACTAAAAATTATCGTATTTTTGCCCAAAATCAAAATTTATTGCATATTAATAGCAGTAAATTATTATTAGTATGCACTTAATAAGTAACTATAGCACCAAATAGTGTCATTAACAAAAGGTTAAATTTATTAAAACACAGTCAAATGTCACTGATTTGTGCATGTACAGATTTAAGCCTTATCATTTGTCTTTCTTTTGTGAAGTTACTGCCTTTTTCAGGAAAGCTTGGCCATTACTGCAACCAGTATACTTCAGATTACAGTGAAATTAAAGTTTGTTTACTTCCCATTGGTTAGCAATAAAACGTTTTAAAGGTTTTCAATGCACGATTTTTTAAAAAACTTTCATTTTTTGTTTCATGTTCAAATTATCTTATAATTATCGATTATCACACAATTTCTGTTTTTTACATGGTATGAACACTCAAATTATTATATATTCCAATAATTATCCTATAAACAGCAACCCTGTATCTCACTTTTTGACCATTTAATGTGTCAAAGCAGTTGTGTGGCTTTTAATATTAGCTGCTATTGTAATTGTTTGTGGTGTGTTACAGGTAACTACATTTCCAAGCTCCTGATTGTAGTATTTTAAAATAATTTAGTTTAAACATAAGTTTGTTAAATACAAAGTTTTTGTTATAACATTGTATATTACCTGCCAATGGATGATAGAACTAATTGCAGAATTATAATCACTGCTGCTTATTTCAAAATCAAATCAAACAGACACCAAACTTAAAAGGAAAAAGACAATAATTCTTTATGGGTGGCAACAATGGCCAAAATGCTTAGTTTTAAGTATTTTAGTAGAACAATTTTATAATATCGTTTATCTTTATTTTAGGTGTGATAACATCGTTTGTCTTAATGAGGAATGGTGCTGAATTATACGAAGGATTAACCTATAGTTATGCTGACTCTAATAATGTACAGCCGTACAAGGTGTACACATACAATTTAAAAGCTTGCACAAAAGCAGGCTGCACTGTTAGTGATTCGGTGAGTTATGATACATTTTTTTTTTCATTTTGCTAATTAGTTATTGATATTATAATTCATTAATGTACTATTGTTTATTGACTTTACTGAGTCTGATAGTTATTATAAGTTTTGTTTGCTAGCAGTTTAATAAAATTATCTACAACGTAAGAACAAAACAACATTTTATTAAAACAGCAGTGCTGCATAATTCTAAATGTGAAAGCAGTTTAGCTACAAATTATGTAGTGTAATTGCAAGAGACTGCAGTGAAAGTGATCAATGGGACATGTGATCAGTGGGACAGTGATCAGTGGGACATGTCTGAGCTTAGCAGCCAAAGTTAAGCAACGCTGGTCCTTACTATTAACTGCTTTGTTACTCGCTAAGAAAATTGCTTCTGGATGTCTGCATTCTGTCCACTATTATGTTTGATGATGAATGATGTAAATCTGCTATAATAAACTAGGCACCGGTGTCGAGTGTACGGTGCTGAGTACACATTGTTGAATGTATGGTGCTGAATACACCTTGTTGAGTGTACGGTGCTGAGTACACATTGTTGAGTGTATGGTGCTGAATACACCTTGTTGAGTGTATGGTGCTGAGTACACATTGTTGAGTGTACGGTGCTGAGTACATGTTGTTGAGTTGTTGAGTGTACAGTGCCGAGTACACGTTGTTGAGTGTACGGTGCTGAGTACACATTGTTGAGTGTACGGTGCTGAGTACACATTGTTGAGTGTACGCTGCTGAATACACATTGTTGAGTGCACGGTGCTAAGCACACAATGTTGAGTGTACGGTGCTGAGTACACAATGTTGAGTGTACGGTGCTGAATACACATTGTTGAGTGTACGGTGCTGAGTACACATTGTTGAGGCAGTGTTTGCAGACTGGGTTTAAATCCTTAATCTGCCAGTGCAGTTTTTGTTGATTGAGAACTGACAAGTTTAACTAGATTCTAATTTTTAAACTTTGTTTTAGTCTGTATGTTTTACATGTATGAATAGAAAAAAGAGCTAAGATGGTTTTGAAATTAATTTTTAGATTTACTTAAGAGGTATAATTTTTAGGTGACAATATTTATTGTTATTCTGAATACATTTTTTTATTTTCATTTTATTAAAACTTTTATTGTCAATTTTGTGTTTAAGTTTCTGCGCAACAAGGTAAATCGTGGTGCAGATAAAAATGGCAGCTTAAATACATTTGTAAGAATAATGTGATTATGTGAAACGCACTGATTCCATTCTAAGAAAATTCCAACTACAGATAAAAGTAGCGACACTGGAAGTGGCTCCATCTGGTGTGAAGCCGGTAGTCGTCATCGCCACAAATCCTCGGTTATTAAAGTTGTTTTGGTCGACGCCCACGCAGCCAAATGGCATCATCACCGAGTACAACATCACCGTCAGGTCTGTGGACGGCACGGAGGAGCATATCAGCTTTGAACCGGATGTGTTTTGGTACGATCTAAAAGGTAGTTATCATCATTGCTATGCTGTAAACCAGGGGTGTGCAAATTATCTGACTAACCGGGCCACATTAAACTTTCCCGCAATTCCTGCAGGCCACATGCAGTTTGATCAAGGAGTCAAGTACAGAAAGGCCTAATAACGATTTTTTTGCATCCGACCTGCGTACATCATTACTACTACACTCAAGAAACTATTTTAGAAGTTATTGAAATTTATATTACAAACCATATATTTCTACCTTCAGGACAGATAGTGGTAATTTCATTACAATGCATAATAGTAATGTGTATCACACTGTCTGTGTAGTGCAGTGACATTAAGCTACAACCGTCTTGTAAGGGTTAATGGCATCCGATCTAGTAGAAAAACCTACCTGCAGCTGGATACACTAAATTAATCGCCCGGGCCGCACTTTCATTAGGTTGACAAATGTCTTCGCGGGCCACACAAATTCTCTCGACGGGCCGCAAGTGACCTGCGGGCCGCAATTTGCACACCCCTGCTGTAAACATTCACTAACAAGTTCATTGTGTTCTTTCACTTTTGAAGAAAAGCTTGTTTGGTTGTGCGGTAGTTGCCAGTTCATTACATACTAAATCAGCTTTCAGGATATGCAACGTGTGCACAAAGCTTTAGTTTTCTTCTACTTTTGTGTATGAATATGAAAGTAATAAATTCTTTGACACAATACGTGGTAGATCTTTCGTTAGTTAGTTACAAAAATGACAATCAGCGTTAGAAAAAAATTATACGTTAGAAGAATAGTAAATAAGTAAAATATTTTGTGTGTACTCAGCATTTAGTATGCAGGTTTTGATTGCGCTGTTCCAATCGAGAAGAATCCCCAAACTCCCTGTTGCTTACTTTGATTATAGCCCTCAAGACTTCAAGCTGTACAAGATCTTTATAACTTGCACATTAAATGCACAACGGCAATAATTATGCTTTTGAAAGGTAATTTTTGTCGTAATGCTCATGATATTACTTCATCACAACAGGAGTTGACCATTGTGATGAAAATTTAAACCTCCAGCTTTATAGTTGTACAAGTATCTTGTAAGAAAAGGGCTGCAAATGATTCAAATAATTTTACATGGGTAGCACAGCAGCACTAGTTACGTAATGTCACTTTTTTGTTCAGTACCAAATGAGAGGGGGACAGAGAGAATGTCAGTGAAGTTCTGTACTCAAAAACGTAAAAATCTCTATTTGCAATAACTACATTGACCACAACTTATTTTTGCTATAGTTAGGACCTTCGATAAAGCTTGTCCTAACTTGCTTAGACATTCTACGGATTACTTGACTTACCGTTGGGTGTAGAAAGATTGTTATAAATGAGTGCAAAGTAGTTGATTTTGCTTTCAAGTTACTGAAATATCTGACTACGTTAGTACTTGTTGCAGGGCTTGATAATTATAAATTATGTGCTGTTGCTAATTTTTTAATATCCATTAAATCAAGAGAAAACTATGTACAAGTTTATAGTTATACACAGTGTTATAGTCTACTGTTATGGCGTTACTGGCGTTCTATGTAAATTTTTGTATTGTATTTGCGTAATAAGCATGCTTTCGTGTTTGCAAGAGTCTGGTGATAAAAATTAAGCAATTATAAATATCATATTTACTGGGTAAGGAATTTGTGTTTTTTGAACTTTCTGAAACCAAATTTCAATTTTTAAAGCTCTGATGATGTCCGACTTTTCGATGGTCATGGCATTCGTTTTGTGATGGAATGATCCAGGTTCAAATCCAGGTTTTGAGTCTGGTTTCGGCATTTTCACATTTTTTTCTTTCAGTGAAGTTTTTGGTTTAAAAAATGTAGGTTTACTATTTTTATTTCACAGTCTTTTGAGCAGTTTAACTTAAAGTTTTTGCAAATGTTTCTTTAGATCTGGAACCATATACAAATTACAAGATCACTCTTACTGCGTGTACCATAGCTGACTGTACTGAGAGTGTTCCTGTTACGGCAAGGACACCAGAAGCTCCACCAGAAGGTATTTAGTTTTTAAGTAGCTATACAATACTGTACAATGGTTAGATCGAGGCATAAAGCATTTCTGTATTTTGCAATAAATTGATTTATACGCCTACGCTAATTACCTCTTTTGCTAGACTGCTAGATGGCAACATCAGAAACAAAACATTCTGCTGTTTCTAGTTGTAGTATAAATGTAGCTGTGTTTGATAAGTACTTGTAGTGTGTTACATATATATAAAATTCATTTATAAACTGATATTATTTGTAAATGGAAGAACTAGCTGGAAAATTTCGAATTTTTGGTTTGCATTCAAATCATTGTCAGACATGAGAGATACAGTTGAGTTTAAAAAAAGCACACTTTACATTGTTTTAACTATTTGTGTTGTATTACAACTTAAGCAAGTGTGCCTTAACTTCTTGTGGCAGTAAAAGGAGCAAATAGAAGCAGAAGGTTATTTTATTACGTTGCTTCTATTAAAGTAGAAGCAAAGTTTTTTAACTACTTGTCTTAGCTAATGTGATAATGTAATTTGGTGCACAGTTTTTCAAGATGCACAACTTATGTTAATATTGGTAAAAGGACTCCTACCTACATCACCTTTCATCAAAATTTGTGTGAACAAATTCATTAATTCACATGTCCTATAATTTTTTTAATTAATTTTTTTCTTAGGTTTGGCAATTCCTATCATAGCTGTCATCAATTCCCAAGTGGCTGAAATTCACTGGACAGAACCCAGTAAAGCAAACGGCATTTTATTAAACTACACAGTGCTGAGAGATAACTACCACATCTTTACTGCTTCCACTGACATCTTGAAGTACAGAGACGATAACCTGACACCTGGTGGTAGACATACGTACCATGTCAATGGTGTGTCAAATTTGTTTTTTTATTTTTTTATTTTTTTATTGTTTAGTTAGGTTGAGGCTACTGTGTAAAAGTTGAAACGATAAGTATGGTTGACCGTCAGATACAAGAAGACTGCTCGTCAAGGCAAAGTGTTAGAGCCACTTTTTACATCTAAACCACTCTTACTTGATGTAAAGCACAGGGCAGATAATCAATAAATCTGTGTGCTTTGCAGAGAAATATAATTTTTAACATTTCTTGGTGCAATATGGCAGCCAATCCGTGATCTTCTATATGGATATGAACCATAATCACTTGTTGTTGTTGTTGTTGTTATTGTTCGTCCTTCGTAGTCGAAGAGGACCATGACTTCATTCTGACTTCGTAGGGTGGGTACGGAGGTGGCTTATGAGCCCGATTTTTGCCTAGAACCTCCTCCTGCAATGAGGACATGAGAATGGTGTACCTTGATAGGCATTGCGACATTATCATTGTGTGATAATCATTAGCAATTAATTAATGAACAAGTTATATGAATTCTATCTTCTGTATCAAGATTATAGATTCTATGTATTCACTTTCCTAGTGCAGTCTCTTACAAATGGCTGGGAATTGGTTTTGTTTGTAGCAATTTATGCAAGAAATCTTTGTTTAACTGTATCAACTATAGTGTTATTGAGGCATTTATAACTTTGTAATAGTTCTCAGCAGACAGTAAGCAACAGTAATAATCTTGCTTTGTTCTTTAATTACAGTTGCAAACTCAGCCGGCACAACTCAGTATCCTAGTGCAACCGTAGAAATGCCTCTAGTTACACCAGCAAACATACAAGCTCCAACGTCTGTTGTGGCCATCAGCGCTACGGAGATATACGTGGAGTGGCCGCTTCTTGGTAAATTGTTCTTATTCTACCACTGTCAATAATTTAAAAATCTGAACTCGTTTTAAAACTCCAATTATGTAGTTTCGGCTTCCTTTTTGAATTTTAGCTAGCAGCCTTAATCGCACTTTGAAATGTTCAAAAGTGCCAATCAGGGCTGGATTACCCTATAAGTTAGTATAAGCTGCAGCCTAAGGCCCCTCAAACTTGAGAAGCAAATCAGGGCTGGTTTACCCTATAAGTTAGTATAAGCTGCAGCCTAAGGCCCCCTCAAGCTTGGGAAGCAAATCATTACTGGATTACCCTTAAGTTAGTATAAGCTGAGCCTAAGCCCCTCAAGCTTGGGAAGCAAATCAGGGCTGGATTACCAAAAAACACCACCCCCAACAAGCAAATCAGGGCTGGATTACCTTATAAGTTAGTATAAGCTGTAGCCTAAGGCCCCTCAAACTTAGGAAGCAAATCAGGGCTGGATTACCCTGTAAGTTAGTATAAGCTGTAGCCTAAGGCCCCTCAAGCTTGGGAAGCAAATCAGGGCTGGATTACCTTGTAAGTTAGTATAAGCTGTAGCCTAAGGCCCCTCAAGCTTGGGAAGCAAATCAGGGCTGGATTACCCTGTAAGTTAGTATAAGCTGTAGCCTAAGGCCCCTCAAGCTTGGGAAGCAAATCAGGGCTGGATTACCTTATAAGTTAGTATAAGCTGTAGCCTAAGGCCCCTCAAACTTAGGAAGCAAATCAGGGCTGGATTACCTTATAAGTTAGTATAAGCTGTAGCCTAAGGCCCCTCAAACTTAGGAAGCAAATCAGGGCTGGATTACCCTGTAAGTTAGTATAAGCTGTAGCCTAAGGCCCCTCAAACTTAGGAAGCAAATCAGGGCTGGATTACCCTGTAAGTTAGTACAAGCTGTAGCCTAAGGCCCCTCAAACTTAGGAAGCAAATCAGGGCTGGATTACCTTATAGCCTTTTATTTGGGGCCCTCGTTTGTGGCCTAGCTATACAATATGCTCCGCCTGTGGGGCTCCCATAATTTCATTAGCCAAGGGACCCCTCCAGCCCTGGTGCAAACTCTAGGCAGTAACTTCCTCAATTCTTTCAGCGTTCTGCCTCTAGTTTTGTCATGTATCAAAGCAGCAGTGATTTCGGTAATTTTTCATAATATCTAGAAGTTTACCAAAACTTTTAAAGTATTCATTTTGCTTAAATTAAATGACTTGGACAAAAACCGCTGCTTGTTTTATATCTGTGGTTCACACTCTAGTTCTATGGTTTGCTTCACTTACAGAGGAAAGTACAATAGATGAATATCAAATCATGTTGGACGCTGGTAAACAGGACAGTCGGACATTAACTGTTGGCAGATCAGGAGAAACAATGTTAAGTGGAATGAAGCCATATACTACGTAAGTTCATTTAATGAAGTTATTTACTGCATTAGTTAAGTCAAATGAAGCCATGTATTATGTAAGCTAAGTCAAATGGAGCTATGTAGTATCTAAGTTAAGTCAAATGTTACTGGTTGTCAAATGAAACCATTTACTACGTAAGTTAAGTCGCATGAAGCCATGTACTACACGAATTAAATCCAATGAACTCATGCACTATGTAAATTAAATTTATTTTGTTGAAGTCATGTGCTACAAATTTAAGTTTAATGAAGCCTTGTAAATGAAGCTGTATACTAATGGTGAAATAAAGCCACTTACAGCACAAGTTGAGTGAAATCTTATAATTACATGGCTTGAGCGAAGACTTGCACTATGCAGCATAGCCAAATGAAGCTGTGTACTAGGCCCTATAACATTCTATAACTAATATCAAGGTTCTGCTTAAGTTAATGATAAATGTCTGATATAGTAATGCTAACATAAGAACTACAAAAACTGATAACCCTTTTTTGGCCTATTATAGTTATAGGTACTAACTTTATAATATGAAAACTCTTATTTTGTATTTTACAAACTCGTGAGTTATAAATTATGCTCCTATGACTTGTCACATATACATTACCTACTGTGCAATTGCACAAATGTTAAGGATGAGTTTAGAATTTTCTTCATTCATGTCAATACATTACTGTATGTTTTTTTAGTTATGCTGTACAGATTCGAGCTTGTTTAAGAGGAATTGCAAACAGCTGCGGTTTAGGACCTGCTGTTGAGGTCACTACCTTAGAGGACGTCCCAGTTGGAATGAAACGTCCCATCTTGGACGCTATTGGCCCTAATACTGTTGAGATTACCTGGGAACCACCGGTACAGATAATTAGTGTGCACAGAAATGAATTATTCAATAATTAATTTCAAAACTAAAACTGTTGATATTATATTTGTATCTTTCATTTCTGTAAATCTTTATATCCTTATATTTATATCTTTAAATTTCACGAATAATGGTTTTTGAAACAATGCATCAAGCATTACGTGAAATGTGCTGTTGTGACGTTGTATTAAAATCACATGATGTTCCTGACATCCCTCTTTCCCGTGCCTTCCTTTCTTTATCCTGATATTCCATCCTTGTTGCTTCTTGACATGCTTCTTCCTGATGTTCTATCCTTATTGCTTCTTGACACTCTTCTTCCTCATGTTCCATCTTTGTTACTTCTTGACACTCTTCTTCCTCATGTTCCATCTTTGTTACTTCTTGACACTCTTCTTCCTCTTCTTTCATCCTTGTTACTTCTTGACACTCTTCTTCCTCTTCTTTCATCCTTGTTGCATCTTGACACTCTTCTTCCTCTTCTTTCATCCTTGTTGCATCTTGACACTCTTCTTCCTCTTCTTTCATCCTTGTTGCATCTTGACACTCTTCTTCCTCATCTTCCGTCCTTGTTGCTTCTTGATACTCTTCTTCATCATGTTTCATCCTTGTTTTATCTTGTTACTCTTCTTATTCGTCTTTCATCCTTGTTGCCTCTTGACATTCTTCTTTTTTCTGATGTTCCACCTTTGTTGCTTCTTGACACTCTTCTTCTTCCTCACCCTCCATCATGTTACGCAGGGTAAGAGAGAATGACAGATTTGGTCCAAAGCTCTTTCTCATGCTTCTCCATACTTGTATCCAGTCTATCCTTGACCCTTCTTGATGCTCTTTAGTAGGATTTCTTTGTGATTATTTACTGTTGGGCAAATATTGTTTTTCTGTCTGAGTTTTGGACAGCAATAAGATTAAATCTTGAAGTTAAAATTTGCTTCAAATATTAATACCATGATTAATCTTGGTCGACTGTGCATTTCAGATGAAACCAAACGGTTTGATTACGGAGTACCGGATTACGCGGAGAGTGCTGGATCAGGCGGCTGAATTACTCATTAACATTGTGCCCGGATCAGCCGAAGACTTGCATTTTATAAACACCGGACCGGATTTACTTCCATTCACTGAGTACGAGTACCAAGTAACCGCATTTAATGTAGAAGGACAAGTGGGTAGTCCTTGGACATATGTGCGAACATTAGAGGATTTGCCAGAAGGCGTACCAGTTCCGGATGTGACGGCGCTGAGCGCTTATACCATGCAAGTTGTTTGGTCTGAACCAAAGAAACCAAACGGTGTTATCAAGAGGTATGTCATAGAATTCCGAGAAAAGTCGGGGAGACATGACATGCCGTCGAAGCACATGACCGTCGCCGGTGAGGAATACATGGCGCACTTATCCGGGTTGAATCCGTACACATCATACCAGATCAGAGTCGTTGCCATCAACAGTGCCGGGAAGACGGCAGGTGACTGGGTGGCACAGACAACGCTACAAGCTTCTCCTGCAGGAATCCAGCCATTTTCCGTGGAACGCATTGACACCGGACGTGCCCTGATTTTACGTTGGTCACCTCCGGCTAGACCCAACGGGGTCATTACAAAATATGTGGTTTATGACAGGGAGATGAGCACTCCCATTTATCAAGGAATAAACAGGTTCTTTGAGTATAGAAGATTACAGCCATTTTCTGAGTATGAAGTGTTGCTGGAGGCGTGCACTTATGTGGGGTAAGTGTTCAAGTCTGTTGCCGTTGCTGTTGCTGCTGCTGACACTAGTTGTTATTGCTTCTCTTTTTGCATTGACTATTAATGTTGTTGTTGTCACTGTTGTTGTTATTTTTGTTTTTGTTTTTGTTGTTGTTGTCGCTGTCATTGTTGCTGCTGCTGCTGTTGCTGTTGTTGTTGTTGTTGCTCTTCTTCTTCTTGTTGCTGTTTTTGATGTTGTTGTTGTCGCTGTTGCTGCTGTTGCTGTTGTTGTTGTTGCTGCTGTTGCTGTTGTTGTTGCTCTTCTTCTTGGTGTTGCTGTTGTTGTTGTCGCTTCTGCTGCTGTTGCTGTTGTTGTTGCTGCTGTTGCTGTTGTTGTTGCTCTTCTTCTTGTTGTTGCTGTTGTTGATGTTGTTGTTGTCGCTGCTGCTACTGTTGCTGTTGTTGATGTTGTTGTTGTTGCTGCTGCTGCTGTTGTTGTTGTTGTTGTTGTTGTTGTTGTTGCTGCTGTTGCTGTTGTTGTTGTTGTTCTTCTTCTTCTTCTTCTTGCTGTTACTGTGGCTGTTGCTGTGTGCTGTCACTATTGCTGCTGCTCACAATAGAGTCGTCACTACTGCTCTTTAGTAACTATACTGATGTGACTTGTACGAAACAAATATTTCTATTTTTAGATGTGCAAGGGGAAACTACGAAACTTTGATTACAGCTGAAATTTCGCCAACAGATGCTATACCGCCGATATTTACTCACGTTAATGCTACTGCTGTTGAAATATCATGGCGTCCACCGATAAAACCAAACGGACTCATAACAAAATACGAGCTGTTCAGAAGAAGAACAAGCATGTTGGGGAAGGCAGAGAAATCAAATGGGGTCACTATTCATGCTTTGTACAGAGAAGAAGCAAATGGCAGCACATTTTCCTATCTTGATCATGGACTGCGTCCTTATACTAAGTAAGTGGAGATAGTCCTAGTTCTTTCATAGTGCGGATCAAAATTCAGTGTTGAATGTTATCCTTGTAATAGTCGTATAGTTATAAGGAGGCAGGAGGCATTGTGTCAATATGGCAGGAATGTGTACAGAAAAAATGAAATAAGTTTTAAAAATAAAACAAAGCTATCTGTGTATCTTTGCTGTAGTTATTATGTTCTAAAGATTAAATTGTGTCATAAATTATTTGTCATTTTCTAATTTGCTACAGCTGTTTAGACTGAGTATGTTAAAGGAAGACAGGATGATTTTTCATGTACACATTTTCAAGTCCGATAAAAGGCATACATTTTAACACAATTAATACTGCAAAAGCATTTCTGGTGATTAAATAATAGACGAAAAACTTAACGGCGGGCGAGACCAACAGTTAACGACATCACAAACTAACATATTTTTCAACAGTTAAAATATTCCACGAGCGTGTTGCACGTGTTTGTAAAAGCAAAAATTAAAGTACGCAAGTTTTAAGATAAAAATTCAAATTTCAAATTATCCGCTGTGCTCACGCATGAGCTGTGGAATGCGTGTAATTCATCACAGACTAACACATTTGAACTGCAGCACCTTTTTTGTGCAATGTGCTTCCGAAATGCAGGTGCTAGTGCCTGTCTAACTAGCGAATTGCGAAATGCATGTAACAGCAAAGAGCTAGTGGCGCGAATGTAAAATTATGTTTCTATGACAATAATTCTTTCATGTAAATTGTTTTCGAAAAAAATAGTATGTTTCCTTTCAATATTTTAAAGAGTAGATTGTTTTGACCTGCAGTTTGGGTTTGACATTTTTCATATAACTACATGTTTAAATGAATTCTGTACAGCAAACGTTTTTATCTTTGCAAGTTTTTGCAGTAATTTTGCAGTGATAACTTGGACAACAGTCTTGCGGAATTTTCTCACTGTCTAGCAGTTTCACTTTACGGATTTTTGCTATTTGAAGTTTAAAGTTTTTTTTTAAGTTTTATTATTATCACATTCAGTACAATAGTGACATTCAGTACATGGCTACAAACTAACAAAATTGTTACTTCATACTGTAATATTATGTTTTATACACTATCATTACCATAAAAGAATAATTATACTGCAGGGGCTAGAGAAGCCGATTTTACTAAACCTTAACCCATTAACATGAACAGAAATAATGATTGTTTTATGGCGCTACTTTCTATCACTTGCAAGACAGTTAGATTTCCAGACGTCTTTCTCTGGACACGTGAATGGAAACAGTTAACTGCATAATGTCAGATTTTTGCCGTTAACGTTGCCGCTGTATTTGAGCCATTCGTTCTGATTGGTTGTTTGTTGATTAGGTACGAGTATTCAGTAAGCACGAGTAACAGCCGTGGTCACGTGAGCAGTGAATGGCAGTCGGTACAAACGATGCAAGCTCCACCAGAGGGCATGCAAGCTCCCGTAGTTAAACATGTGAACACCGATCCCTTCTCACTGCACGTCGTCTGGCTTGAACCTGTCAACCATAATGGCGTGATACAGAGCTATCAGCTCCGACGGAATGACAGTACACCTCTGAGTTTTTCACCGAGTGAAGCCAAGGTTAGTAAGTTTGTTGTATTTTTCACATTCGCTTTCCAGAACTAGATATGCAAAAATAGTATTTTTGTGTCTGATAAATGATATAAATTTTAAAAGTGCGAATAAAAGTGAAACTTTTGCATTAATTCCAGAAATGATCTAAATTACAGTCTGCAAATGATTACTATAGTACAATTTGGTTACAAACGTACAAACTTTGTATTCTTTTTGCAGTTTCAAAAGCTTTCAAATTTTGATACTTTACAGGAACGTAAAGATACTTTATTTTAAAAAGCTGGAAATTTTTGAGTTTTTATACTTATTTTATTAAGTTACTGCTTTCTCTTGGCTGAGTGGACTAAAATTACTTTTATGATGTCTAATAAAGAAAAACGATTATATAAAAATGAAGACTGATCGCAGATTTGAACTCATGAACAGGGAGATGTGAATAAGTGCTTTCATTGTTTTAGTCATTCATAGATGCAGGATTGAAAGCTTTCACTATGTACAGTTACACAATAACTGCTTGCAATGCCGGGGGGTGCACTACGAGTGCCCCGACGTACCTACGAACACTAGAGACCGCCCCGTTACACGTCGAACCACCCTTGGTGAATCCCGTGAATTCTACTGCTTTGCAAGTTACTTGGACGCCTCCAAAAATTACAAATGGAGACATTATCAGGTTTGTAAATCTGCTTTTATTATAATTTGTGCAGTAAACTTCAATTGGATTCCATTGTTAAACTGAGACACCTAAACTTTTACCTACCTGCAGATGCGGCTTTTGAAACAACTAGTCATTTTCTAATTAGCTGCCCATTATATCACCCGGATTATATCACCATTACTTGAGATATATTACCTACTAAGCAATCTCTGTACTTTATTAATTCCTCGTAATATTAGCATTTATAATCTGTCAACAAATGAACTCGATTATCTGTTTCTTTATGGCAACCAGCACTTAAATATAACTGTTAATATTCAAGTATTTAAGCATGTATAGAAATTTATATTTCTAACTTAACACTTCTAACCATTATATTAGTTTACATTGTTTACCTAGTAATATTAATGTCATTTGAACGTTATGCTATGTATGTACATAGCCTGTTAGCAGCCATACTGTAATGCTTCTACTGTTTGTTTATTGTTTGCACTCTTCTAGGTGTTACATTACATTGACAAGAACGTCTGTCGATTGTAAAACTTTCAGTTTAAGCCATATTGTAATAATTGTTATTCAGTAAAATTAAGTTTAAATTAAACTGAGACACATTAACCAGATACTAGTGTTTAGTTGTGACAAACATTGCAAAGCACTTTAGAGAATGGAAGACCATAGATAACAATGCAAGCATAGATAACAACACTTTGCAATGCAAACATAGATAGAGTGCTTTTAGATTTTTTGTTTCTGTGCTTTGTCAGTAGCATTAGAAGACATTTTGCATAAAATAAGCTGAAACGAAGCTACCTTTGTGTCTGAAATCTGAGGAAATAGTCAAATTTTCTTTGCCAAAAGGTTTAGATTGGATTTTCTGTTAACTACTTTACTAATTGATATATGCTTTGCATTAGACAATAAGTAATTACTTAATGACGCTAATGCCTGCCAACAAAACACAACGTTAAGTGAAGCTAAGTTAAGTAATGGCTAAACAAAGTCTAGACTTCCACAGAAAGTAATGTAAAAGAACTGAGATCCAAATACAAAAATAAATGCAGCTTAACTCGTATAAATTAAACGTTTTATGAGTTTTATTCATATTTCTACTGCTTAATTTCTTTCTGTTTGCTTGAAACCACATCATTCTTACCAATACCTAGCTAGCAGTTTCTCTTTCATGAACATTGAAACCCTGTGCAGTTAGTGTTGAACACTGCGTAGTAAAAGCCAAACCCTTGGACGGCCGTAAGACAATTTTGTTTACTTCTTGGTTGTTATAGCAACAGGTTGCATTTAACATGCCTTTGCATAAAGTGTGCACTCGTATAAATCATATAATAGATAATATAAATCATATTATCGATCTGCTTGATATAAACGTCTACATTTAGCAGTCAGTCTGGAAGCAAAAAAATAATTAATCTGTTTTACACTACTAGTGCATTTTCAGAACTGAATAATACAATGTGTATTGTTTCAATGCTTTGAACTAGGTGAAAATGTTGTTGCTAAAATAAAAAATTGCTTTGAGCAAAGTAAAAAAATCATAGTTAAAAAGCATCATTAAAGAGAAAAAAGTGTGTTTTTATTGGCATTAAAACGAAATGTCACTGAACTGGGAATCATTAAGTGAAGACTTATTGTACTTGCATTATTGAAAACAATTAATATTATAAGTTTTGCATACTTTTTGTAATTACAGGTTTGAGCTGGTTGTAGATGGCGTGACAGTCTACAGTGGCTTGGACCAGGAGAAAGTCTTGACTCGACTTGTTCCATACCAAGAATATGAATTCATCCTGGTGACTTGCACTAATGGCGGTTGTTCGGAAAGTACAATAGTCCGCGGCCGCCCAACAGAAGCCGCCCCGTTTGGCATGAGTCCTCCTACCCTCCTCGTCATGGGATCCAACTCTATTCAAGTGTCATGGAGTCCTCCGACTTCGCCAAATGGACGGATCGTGTCGTACGAGCTTCGACGCAACGGAGAACTGATTTATACCGGATTAGCTCTGTCACATCAAGATTTTGGCTTGAACGCTGGCATCAAGTACACGTATAGAGTTACCGCGTACAACAACATCGGCAGTGTAGTCAGCCCCGAAGCTTCTTCGATCACTTATTCGTCTTCGCCCGAAGGTCTTCAACCACCAAAGTTGTATCCTCTGAGTTCAAGTTCAGTCCGAGCTGAATGGTTGCCTCCATACCTACCGAATGGCGACATCTTCAACTATACCCTGCTTCTGGATAACAACATGGTGTTCACCGGTATGGGTTTTAGTTTCGTCGTGCGAGGTTTGAAGTACTTCACCGAATACACGTTTCGTGTTCAGGCATGCACGGCACTGGGTTGCACCGTCAGTCAACCGGTTAAAGCGCAAACGCTTGAAGCACCACCTACAGGGCAGAGCCCGCCCATACTGCAACCGCAAGCCAATCAGGACGGAGCTCACGAGGGCGTGCTGGTGAAATGGCACGTACCTCGGCAGCCTAACGGGATAGTGTTATACTACGAGCTTAACCGTAGAAAGGTGGAGAGGCAGCCTGCACAAGTGAAGTATTCATCTAGATCGTTGGTTTATAATGGTACATTTCTTACGTACTTGGACAAAGATCCATTGCTTATGCCTTATGCAGAGTACGAATACATGGTACGTATTGCAGGCAGGAAGACAGGATGATTTTTCATATACTATGCCATTTCCAAGTCGGATAAAAAGTATACATTTTAAGACAATTAATACTGCAAAAGTGTTTTTGATAATTAAATAATAAATTAAAAACTTAATTAACGGCGGGAGAGCCCAATTATTGATGACATCACCAACTAATGTAATTTTCAACACCAAAAATATACCATGAGCATGTTGCACATTTGTTGGGCTGTATACATTTATATATCTGTATCATGTTGATTTATGAACAAGAACCTCCTCTAAATTTAGTTAATTTGATTTAGTTAATGGAAAATTAATTAATTTTTCTAAGAATCCAACTCATATGTGTATGACTGATTTGTACATTTCAATTCCTGGTAACAACTTACTTATTTGTCCCTGTGTAATTTACTAGCAGAGTAAACTATTAGAAGTGATTATTCGATTGTGAAGAAAGACTGAGGAATAAGAAGTTAATGTGTCCTATTCCCCACCCTTCCTAATTGTTAATTAAGTGAGCCGTTAATTAAGTTTTTAATTTATTATTTAGTTATCAGAAACACTTTTGCAGTACTAATTGTCTTAAAATGTATACTTTTTATCGGACTTGAAAATGGGGTAGTATATGAAAAATCATCCCGTTTTCCTTTAAAAACTTGAAGTACTTTGTTAACTTAAACAACGTTTTTTTGACAGATATATTATATAAATGATTATATTATATTATATTATATTATATTATATTATATTATATTATATTATATTATATTATATTATATTATATTATATTATATTATATTATATTATATTATATTATATTATATTATATTATATTACATTACATTACATTACATTACATTACATTACATTACATTACATTACATTACATTACATTACATTACATTACATTACATTACATTACATTACATTACATTACATTACATTATATCGTATTATATTATATAAAGCCTTTACATACAAATTAATATGGTACTAATTTCTTGCAGGTCGTAGCAGTGAGTGGTGCGGGCCGTGCAGAAAGCATATGGACAATGGTTCGCACGTATGAAGCTGCCCCAACTAGCATAGATCCACCCACTCTGCGTGCCGTTACAGCGACAATGGCAACGGTTGACATACGCCCACCACAACAGCCTAATGGTGACATCATCAGTTATACTATACTAGTTAATGGCACGAAGGTATTTCTGACTGTTTTAGTTTTTCCAATTCTTAGTTACTTCATTTTAAGCAAATAATTTGAGCACAAGTTTAAGATTTTGTGTTTGGATTGGAATCTAGTTCTTCTAGGATAAGACACTGAACTAACTCATGTTTCTTAGCCACAGCGTGATGCATAAATTAAATTATCATTCCTCGGCAAAACAAACAGCTGGCTGCTGTAAGCCAATGAACTGTGGCAGTTTTTCAGGTGATTAGCAAACCATTTGCTACTGGCCAGAGTAGGTATTGCTTAACACATTGAGAACATATTAAGCATTTGGCTGGTTTCTTTCACTGAAGTTACAAAAACATTTGGTAACATTGTACAAAAAGGAGTCCAATTTTCAAGTCATTTTTTTAGACCTATAAAATCATAAAATTCAACTAAATTTACAATATTTTGCAATTCTGATATCAAGCAATACATTTTTGCGCAGCCTCAATAAGAGTACGCATTCCTCTGAAGTATGGTACAGTAAGACCTCACTTAACGACTCTTCGTTTAGCGACGTTTCTTTTTAACGATGCTGAACATTTGACATTTTAACGATGCACGCTTAATTTTAACGGTGATTTTTTTTACTTTGCTCACAGACATTTTTGTTTTATCAAAACAATTTTTTTACCTAATTTGAAGCATTAAAACGGTACATATTGCGTTATTCTGTTCTAAAAACGCATTAGTAACCTAAACAATGCAGTTATTATAATGGTTTTGCTTCCCTATGACTATGTAATAAATCCTAGCCATTTTTATCAAGCAACACCCGAGTCTAAACTTTATGCCTAGGAATTTTGTCTGTAACCTGTTGCTATAATAACCGGGCTAGTACTACATAAATTATCTCAATGTCACTCCATGCAGAGCTTGACTTTAACTACCTAGTTTGGCTTTCACGAACACGTTGTGTTTAAACAGGAGAAGAAATCGCTAGCAAGTCTAGCTAGATACAGGTAAAATAGATAGGTGGTTTCAACCAAAGATATTGATTAGTAGAAATATGAATAAAACTCGTAAAATGTTAACTTATATGATTCTAGCAGCACTGATGCATTGATTTTTGATTTTGGGATTTATCTCAATTCATTTACATTACTTCCTGTGGGAGTTTTGGTTTCATTTAACGTCGTAATTTGCTGGAACCCATTAGCGTCGTTAAGCGAGGACTTACTGTACACTGGTTTTTTGGCACCTTGTCATTTAAAATAATGTTTAGTTTGTGTAACTTAGGCATTTGCCAAAACAATGACTTACAAATATCTGGGTACTTCTTCGAAGAAATGCATCTACTTATCACATTGTCAGCAGCAATTGAAAATAATGTAAAGTTTATTTTCCAGGAAACAAGCAGCAAGTTGACCGTACAGACCATTGGCTACAATAAGCCATTACATCCGTTCACGACGTACACGGCCAGTGTTATCGCTTGTACTGCTAGCGGTTGTGCCACGAGTCAACCGGTTGTTTTTCAGACGCTAGAGGCAGCACCGTCTGGGTTGATGGAACCGATCGTGTCAAATATAACTGCTACCTCTGCTTTAATTAGATGGATGAATCCTGCTGAACCAAACGGAATTATTTCCAAGTAAGGAGTTTACACAATTACTTTTAGATCAGCACTTTGGACTTTAAAAACTTGTATCGTGATCACATGTGCAACTCATTTCATCTACATGTAATCTTGAAAGTCAAGAAAAAGGGGTATCTAAAGTAAGCCTCAGAAAATCATCTTAAGAAAATTATATTACTTTATAGCAATTTTATGCGTATATCATACTCATGTTGTAAGGATTTTTTGTTTATTTTCATTTAAATCTCCCGCATTACTGTTCTGACAACGCCATTACATGACATTATACATGCACAACATAAATCACGGGAAGAAAGGAAATGTTAAATTACATCCCAAAAAATTTTCCATGCAAAGTTATGTTACTTAGCATTTCGCTTACCTGCTTGAAAAACTTATGTAACTAGAAAAGAAAATTATTAATTATTTAAAATGCTTTCAGCAATTGGTAAAATTTTGTTGGCTCACCCTTCGGGGTGCGCCACTCACTAACCAAAAAACGTATTTTTAATCTTATTGACAAGATACAGTAATTGTAAATTTTACTTAGTTAGTTATGTGTGTGCTACGAATGCTCTAATTATTTTTTCAAACTTTACTTAGTGTTATCTAAACATGTTTCAAATAAATTATCGGGAGTTTAAATTTACATGTTTTACACAGCACTACTGCCGACTCAAGACTTGTATGCAAAAAGGCAGTATGTAAGTTATATATAATTTTAAGATAATTTTTTTAGCTTTATGTAAGTGGAGGATTTTCTTGTGCTTTAACATACATATAGTATGTGCTATGAATATAGAAAGTAAGTACTCACAGCTGGTTTTATGGCTGTCAGTTACATTGGTTACATAACTGGCTAGTAGAGCTGTGTAAAACATGGATGTTTAAAGGAAAACCAGCACCAATTTTAAACAATACCTTAAAATGATTTTCCCGCTAAAATGGTTCGATTTCAAATACCGTAAGTCTTCGCTTTACGACCTCCCCCTGTTTAGCAACATTTCATTTTAACAACGCTGAACATTTCACACCTTTTCCAGTAAGTCCTCATTTAACGACCCCCCCCCCCGTTTAGCGACATTTCATTTTAAAAATGCTGAACATTTGACACCTTTTCCAGTAAATCCTCGCTTAACGACCGCCCCTTGTTTAGCGACATTTTATTTTAACAACGCTGAACATTTGACACCTTTTCCAGTAAATCCTTGCTTAACAACCTCCCCCCGTTTAGCAACATTTAATTTTAACAACGCTGAACATTTGACACCATTTCCACTAAGTCCTCGCTTAACGACCTCCCTACATTTAGCGACATTTCATTTTAACAACGCTGAACATTTGACACCTTTTAAGTAAGCAGAAAAAATTAATTAGTAGAACCCAAAAGGAAACTCATAAAACTTTTATTTTATATGATTTAAGCAGCATCGATTTTGCCACTGGAATGTAACTCCATTTTTTTACATTAGTTTCTATGGAAGTTTTGGTTTCATTTAATGACGTTCGCTCAAATCGCTTTTTGCTGGAACGCATTAGCATCGTTAAGCGAGGACTTAGTGGAAATGGTGTCAAATGTTCAGCGTTGTTAAAATTAAATGTTGCTAAACGGGGGGAGGTTGTTAAGCAAGGATTTACTGGAAAAGGTGTCAAATGTTCAGCGTTGTTAAAATAAAATGTCGCTAAACAAGGGGCGGTCGTTAAGCGAGGATTTACTGGAAAAGGTGTCAAATGTTCAGCATTTTTAAAATGAAATGTCGCTAAACGGGGGGGGGGGTCGTTAAATGAGGACTTACTGGAAAAGGTGTGAAATGTTCAGCGTTGTTAAAATGAAATGTTGCTAAACAGGGGGAGGTCGTAAAGCGAAGACTTACGGTATTTGAAATCGAACCATTTTAGCGGGAAAATCATTTTAAGGTATTGTTTAAAATTGGTGCTGGTTTTCCTTTAAACATCCATGTTTTACACAGCTCTACTAGCCAGTTATGTAACCAATGTAACTGACAGCCATAAAACCAGCTGTGAGTACTTACTTTCTATATTCATAGCACATACTATATGTATGTTAAAGCACAAGAAAATCCTCCACTTACATAAAGCTAAAAAAATTATCTTAAAATTATATATAACTTACATACTGCCTTTTTGCATACAAGTCTTGAGTCGGCAGTAGTGCTGTGTAAAACATGTAAATTTAAACTCCCGATAATTTATTTGAAACATGTTTAGATAACACTAAGTAAAGTTTGAAAAAATAATTAGAGCATTCGTAGCACACACATAACTAACTAAGTAAAATTTACAATTACTGTATCTTGTCAATAAGATTAAAAATACGTTTTTTGGTTAGTGAGTGGCGCACCCCGAAGGGTGAGCCAACAAAATTTTACCAATTGCTGAAAGCATTTTAAATAATTAA
>JAQGDQ010000810.1:0-93211 GCA_030141605.1 Tubiluchus corallicola | reverse complement strand
GTCAACAAATGATGTCATTGGTGGAAAATGGGCATGCAAAATGGGAGCAATAGCAACTTTAAAGTGATTTCACTAATTACACGAGGCGCTTATCACAGTTTTATTACTAAATCCTTCTAACATTGAAATAAGCCTAAGTCAGGGGGGTGCAAATTATCTGACTAGCCGGGCCATATTAAACTTTCCCGCAATTCCTGCGGGCCACAGGCAGTTTGATCAAGGAGCCAAGTACAGAAAGGCCTAATAACGATTTTTTTGCATCAGACCTGCCTACATCATTACTACTACACTCAAGAAACTATTTTAGAAGTTATTAAAATTTATATTACAAACCATATATTTCTACTTTCAGGACAGTTAGTGGTAATTTCTTTACAATGCATATTAGTAATGTGTATCACACAGTCTGTGTAGTACAGTGACATTAAGCTACAACCGTCTTGTAAGGGTTAATGACATCCAATCTAGTAGAAAAAAGCTACCCGCACTATCTTTGGGATCGTGGCACGGACTTCAGCTGGATACACTCAATTAATCGCCCGGGCCGCACTTTCATTAGGTTGACAAATCTCTTCGCGGGCCGCAATTTACACACCCCTGGCCTAAGTATCACGAAGGCTTGACCTTCCCTTTAAGGTTCGTCATAAGTTTAGTACAAGTAAAAGTTGTACTAAATGAAAGTTTCGTTTCGGATTCATGGGGTGAATGTAGCTAAAATAGTTAACGTTGCATCCTTATGGCGATGACGCTGGTACTAACAGGACTGTATCCCATATTACTGAGCCAACAGCAACAATGTGTTAACATCGTAACTTCCTAAAACGCTAGTAATAAAATCATTTAAAAGCTTGACGGCAGCATATAAAACACGCTCAGCTATTTTCATAAATCTCGAACACATGGAAAATGCGTTTCAGACATTTTGCACTCGCGAAATGCAGCCAGGCAAATAAATTGAACCGTCAACCACATCTGCTGCTTACGGGGAAGATTCCTGAAATCACCTGACGTCACAGACTTCTGATCTACAATCATCACCGCAGTGCAAGAAAATTTACTTCAGTTGTAGAAAACTCATGTTATGAAATCAACGGAAATAAATGCAAAATTACGTGAAAACTGTCCATATTTAGCAATTGATTTTCCGAATTATGGTTTTCTAAAAATATCGATAACTGATCTGTCTGAGTTCGACTTTTTCTGTTCGAACGCAGCTTTAGATTTTTCGACATCATACTGGGAAGCAAAATTTACGTTTTAATCGTGTTTAAATTTGAAAATTTAGTGCTCGAATAGAGTTGATCTAGGTTTAATTGATGCATCTGAATGGCCGTAGTAAATTCACACTTAGTTCGACCACTACGAGCGATCGTCCTTAGAAACTTTTTCTTCTCAGGTGTAACAAAACTGCAAGGCAAAACTCTTTCTTTGTTAGAATTATATCGCTTTGAAACACTCTTCTTTCTGATGTTGTCGTGGCTCACTCTTTAGCTTCCTTGGAACACTCTCTAAAAACTGTTATTTCAATAATCATCACAAATGTCTTGGCTAGTTTAGAGGATGCTCTACGTAGTGCCAACTCGTTGTCCATATTCAAAAAAGTATGCCAACTCGTTGTCCATATTCAAAAAAGTATGCCAACTCGTTGTCCATATTCAAAAAAGTATGTCAACTCGCTGTCCATATTCAAAAAAGTATGCCAACTCGTTGTCGATATTCAAAAAAGTATGCCAACTCGTTGTCCATATTCTAAGAAGTATGTCAACTCGTTGTCCATATTCAAAAAGTATGTAAATTACATTTACTTGAAACATATAACTGATCACTCAATCATGATTTGTTGTTGTTTTTCATTTTCAAAAACTTCCCCTCTGGGATAATAATATTTTTATTGCTTCCCACCCGTATATATATCTGCAATGCATACCTCCATATAGTCTAAACAAGTGTTGCACCTCCATATAGTCTAATCAAGTGTTGCCTCCTCCACAAATGCTTAGCTAATGTGTTAAAGCATTTATCATTTCTCTGTACCGACCATCAGTTTACATCGTAATTATGAAAATTTAATACTACTAACTCCCACTGTAAATCACACTAACCATTAATAATATATTGTAATTTTTTTCGTAACTAATTCTAGTGGCCTAGCATAAGCTAGCTTTTTACGTCTCTAGCGCAGAATTCATGAATTGTATCATAATTCTGTACTAACAAAAACTGATTATCGATGCACATGTAATGTATATGTATATGTTTATTGCGAAATAAATCTATTGAATTGAATTGAATTGAATTGAATAGTATTCCCCTAAATTCCAGTGCATGTACATACAATTTGTAATTATTTCTTTTACAATAGTCACAAACAATTTACATGGTTTATTTGTAATATTGATTTACAAATTTTCAACCAAGATGATCAATACTTTCATTGTACTAACCTGTCGGGTTCCTTAAGATTTTTTTATACCTTGTTAGCGCTGCTTTCAACTTTTTACAATTTATTTGTGCATCATCATCACTTGGTTAAAAGTTGAAATTCAATTCAATTCAACACTGGGCTTTTTTCATTTATTTATTTGTACCTCAAGAAGTTTTAGTTTAACAGGAATAGCCCATATACGTATACCTACACAGCATACAGCTCAATGACTGTAGTACGCCACAAACAGTTGCAGGAATAGCCCACATACGTATACCTACACAGTATACAGCTCAATGACGGTAGTACGCCACAAACAGTTGCAGGAATAGCCCATATACGTACACCTACACAGCATACAGCTCAATGACTGTAGTACGCCACAAACAGTTGCAGAAATAGCCCATATACGTATACCTACACAGTATACACCTCAATGACTGTAGTACGCCACAAACAGTCGCAGGAATAGACCGTATACGTACACCTACACAGTATACAGCTCAATGACGGTAGTACGCCACAAACAGTTGCAGGAATAGCCCGTATACCTACGCAGTATACAGCTCAATGACTGTAGTACGCCACAAACAGTCGCAGGAATAGACCGTATACCTACACAGCATACAGCTCAATGACTGTAGTACGCCACAAACAGTTGCAGGAATAGCCCATATACGTACACCTACACAGTATACAGCTCAATGACTGTAGCACGCCACAAACAGTTACGTAGCGCTGAAACAGCGCTTATAATGAACACCAGGAGTAGCGTCAAGTTCGAGTAGAAAATGACAAGAATAATGTGTTTGGGTTTATTGCGCGCCTATTAAACTACGCGAAGGAAATTAAAACAAAAAGTAATTTTCATTTTCAAATTTGTTTCAAAAGAAAGCTGAACCCAATCTTAAACTGTAATCCAAACTATCTATTGCATTAAACATTGAAAGGCAAGCGCTCTCGGTGCTTAAACTAATTCAAATTTCTAGCGCTTACCTAATGTTCATGCAAAATTACCTACCTAATTTATTGTAAAAACTTATTATACTTCTGACGGGCTGTTTTTCTTCAGTCGACAAATGATGTCATTGGTGGAAAATGGGCATGCAAAATGGGAGCAATAGCAACTTTAAAATGATTTCACTAATTACACGAGGCGGTTATCACAGTTTTATTACTAAATCCTTCTAACATTGAAATAAGCCTAAGTCAGGGGGGTGCAAATTATCTGACTAGCCGGGCCATATTAAACTTTCCCGCAATTCCTGCGAGCCACAGGCAGTTTGATCAAGGAGTCAAGTACAGAAAGGCCTAATAACGATTTTTTTGCATCCGACCTGCGTACATCATTACTACTACACTCAAGAAACTATTTTAGTTAGAAGTTATTAAAATTTATATTACAAACCATATATTTCTACTTTCGGGACAGATAGTGGTAATTTCATTGCAATGCATATTAGTAATGTGTATCACACAGTCTGTGTAGTACAGTGACATTAAGCTACAACCATCTTGTAAGGGTTAATGGCATCCGATCTAGTAGAAAAAACTAACCCCACTATGTTTGGGATCGTGGCACGGACTTCAGCTGGATACACTCAATTAATCGCCCGGGCCGCACTTTCATTAGGTTGACAAATCTCTTCGCGGGTCGCACAAATTCTCTCGGCGGGCCGCAAGTACCCCACTGGCCGCACAAATTATCTCGGCGGGCCGCAATTTACACACCCCTGGCTTAAGTATCACGAAGGCTTGACCTTCCCTTTAAGGTTCGTCATAAGTTTAGTGCAAGTAAAAGTTGCACGAAATGAAAGTTTCGTTTCGGATTCATGGGGTGAATGTAGCTAAAATAGTTAACGTAGCATCCTTATGGCGATGATACTGGTACTAACAGGACTTTATCCCATATTACTGAGCCAACAGCAACACTGTGTTAACATCGTAACTTCCTAAACCGCTTGTAATAAAATAATTTAAAAGCTTGACGGCAGCCTATAAAATACGCTCAGCTATTTTCATAAATCTCGAGCAAATGGAAAATGCGTTTCAGACATTTTGCACTCGCGAAATCCAGTCTACTGTGACGCTTGGCAAATAAACTGAATCCTGGAACGCAGCATCCGGTGCACGAGACGCATCCATGCTGTTAATGGATCCTGGGAAATGTGTGAAATCACCTGACGTCACAGAGTTTAATGCTGATCACGTGTCATCACCAGAGTGCGAGAGGCTTTGCTTCATTGGCACGAAATACCAAAATTCATTCAGAAAGACAGAAAATGAAAGGTTATAAGATAAAATAAAATGAAATGAAATGAAATGAAATAAAATAAAATAAAATGAAATGAAATGAAATGAAATGAAATGAAATGAAATGAAACGAAACGAAACGAAACGAAACGAAACGAAACGAAACGAAACGAAACGAAACGAAACGAAACGAAACGAAACGAAACGAAACGAAACGAAACGAAACAAAACAAAACAAAACAAAATAAAAATAAAATAAAGCAAAACATAATAAATACAAAACGTTTTGAATCAGCTGTTTCGTCAGGGTAGTTTTTTTATTAAACGTAAACCATAGATAATAATATTACTGCATTATCTATGGTGTAAATCCGTAAATATCGATAAGCTTCCTGACAACTGATCTGTCTCAAGTCGATTTTCCCTGTTTGAACGCAGCTTTACATTGATGGATGCCATGTTGTGAAATAAAATTAGCGTATTAATCGTTATTAAAGGAAAAGGCAAGCCTTTATGATACCTAAGCTTGTTTCATTGTTCGCGAAAAATGTTAGAAGGATTTAGTAATAAAAGTGTGATAAGCGCCTCGTGTAATTAGCAAAATCACTTTAAGGTTGCTATTGGTGCCATTTTGGTCGCTCCTATTTCTCCACCAATGACGTCATTTTGGACGCTCCCATTTCTCCACCAATGACGTCATCTCGGATGCTCCCATTTCTCCATCAATGACGTCATTTTGGACGCTTCAATTTCTCCACCAATGACATCATTTCTCGACTGAAGAGGCACGTCAAAAGTATAAGTTTTTACGAAACATTAGATAGCTAATTTTGCATGAACATTAGGTAAGCTGCAGAAATTTGAATTCGTTTAAACAGCGCGCGATTACGAAAAGCAACGAAGTTGGACCCCCCCCCCCCCAGTTACGTCATAATTTTCAAGTGAATGGGGCTATCACCACGCCTGAAAATTTTTACTCAGCGGAAATATATTTCAAATTTTTTTTGTTATATTTTTCTACGTTTAAGTGATGACAGTAAAATAAGTTCAACATACTGAGTGACTTGTTCTTTCTTTTTAATTTGAAAATTAAATTCTCGAATAGAACGCTAAGCTTTCTT
Organism: Tubiluchus corallicola; assembly: GCA_030141605.1. Lineage (NCBI taxonomy): Eukaryota > Metazoa > Priapulida > Priapulimorpha > Priapulimorphida > Tubiluchidae > Tubiluchus > Tubiluchus corallicola. The sequence goes on along the minus strand of JAQGDQ010000810.1, from coordinate 87,412 downwards.
TTCGTTTGTTGGACGGTTTGTATCTCAAGTTACGGTTGTATAACACGAGTAGCCTATATACATTATATATTGCACCCTATACACCGCCGTATGCGTAGCACTAAAACAGTGCTTATAAGAAACACAGACTACGGCCAAATCACGTTGAAAACAGCGGTTCTCGTCTGAAGTGAAGCAACGTAGAGCCTGGTTAGTACTTGGATGTTCGACCGCCTAGGAATACCAGGCGCTGTAGGCGGGATGCCCACACTGTGTCTTTAGGCGGAGGAGCTGCACAACGGCTAGAGGGTGGAGGAGGAGGTCAAGTGACCCAACGGCCATGTGTAGAGGAGTAAACCTTCCAAATTAGGAGTGGAGCCCCGAAGGCGGACCAGTCCAGCATGCTCACTGACTCCAGCAGCTCCTGCAGCCAACCTGGTGCCAAACGTATCGCTCCGCTTTCCTTTGGACTACACCAGGGAGGAAGAGAGGGGGTTCCTGTTGTCTGGGCAACTCAGGATCTCCACACACCCTTGCCCAGGCGTGCGTCACAGTTAATTGCAAAAGAGTACATACTGCTTTCCAATCAGATTTCTCTAATGTATACTGTACATTACAGCATTCTCTATTGTTCAAATATGGCGGCAGAAGTAAGGATTTTATATATGTGTATACATTGTGTGGTGATTTCACCATTTTAATTGCACACTAAAATGTAATAAATGTTGTTCGAAGGCTGATTCTTTCGTTTTTTGTTGTGAATTCATTATTTAACTACATTTTCGTTCATTTGCTGCATTTTAGTTCATTCGCTGCATTTATGATTTGTATTTCTTGTTGCATTCATGACTTGTTCAGTTGTTGTTTTAATTTTTATTTGCATCATTTGCTTGCTTTTTTTCCATTGGTATAATTATAATATAACTGCCTTGCATTTTGTTTATTTGCTACACTTAAGACCTAACTACGTATTTATTCACTTAACCATGTAGTCTGCCGTGCTTTATAATATTCCTAAGTTATAAAGGGGTGGCTGACTCGATGACCTCCTGGTCTTTCGCCCCCCCCATCTCTACATACTTTACATAATTTGTTGTATTTTTGTTATAAATATTATATTAGAGATAAATAAACCTTTGAATTGAATTGAATTTAGAATAATTCGGGATCCGTTTAAGCATCATTCATTGAATTCAGACGCCAAAATGTATGCTGTTATTTTTGCCAAAATCTCACGCAGGTAGTTACGTGGTTTTTACAAACGCCCACCATGTTATAACACGTTAAATTTACATCCATTTAAGGAAAGCGTACATGCTGTGTCGTAGGTAACCAGGTATTATAAAACACTAATGCCCGAGGGTAAACCTTTTAAAATCACTTAGGTTGGAACGCAAGCATGTTTCACTTACCTGAACTGTAATGGACGGCTGTCCGCCCCACGGTTATACAGTACAAGCAGGTACAACAATGGACCTGTCAAATTTGAATTCTGTTTAACCCTGTTGATATTATAATGATATCTAGAGAAGGAATGTAGAAAATGCATTGAATGTAAATACAGTCAGTCAGTTGTGTTTTGTAAAGGTGGGTTCACACTAGCGCGTTTTCTTCGCCAAGTAATTCGCAGACGTGTTCACGTTCAGACTAGAAAGTTAAATTCGCTGGGAATTGACGTCAAACATATTGGTCTATCGCTCCGCCCCGGCTGTAACGTAAGCATGCCCAACAGCTCACGCAGGACAACTGTCTAAGCTCACGCTGGACAACTGTCTAAGCTCACGCTGCACAACAACTGTCTAAGCTCACACTGCACAACAACTGTCTAAGCTCACGCTGGACAACTGTCTAAGCTCACGCTGCACAACAACTGTCTAAGCTCACGCTGCACAACAACTGTCTAAGCTCACGCTGGACAACTGTCTAAGCTCACGCTGCACAACAACTGTCTAAGCTCACGCTGCACAACAACTGTCTAAGCTCACGCTGGACAACTGTCTAAGCTCACGCTGCACAACAACTGTCTAAGCTCACGCTGCACAACAACTGTCTAAGCTCACGCTGGACAACTGTCTAAGCTCACGCTGCACAACAACTGTCTAAGCTCACGCAACTTGCTTAAAGCTCACGCAAGTATTTTTTTGTAAAAACGTATGATATTTTAAGGAAGATTAACAGTGCGCTGCTTGTCTTCAGGACGAAATGACGTCATTGGAGGAAGAATGGGCATTGAGAAAATGGGAGCGCCCAAGCATGAAGTGATCGTGACTTTAAAGTGATTTTACAAATTACACGAGGCGCTTATTGCAGTTTTATTACTAAATCCTTCTAACATTTTTCGCGAACATTGAAATAAGACTAACCTCCTAGAAGGCTTGACCTTTCCTTTAACTGATGAAATTTTACAACTCTCGTCGTGTTTTCTATATGCTGTTTTGTTTTTATTTATGATTATGTGAATTTACATTAGAATTGGTAATTATGTTTATTATAATCGCTGTTTTTCATTGTGTATAAATTTTCGTTATTAAGTATTAAAATATGTTCGATATCGTTTATTATGTATGTATGTATGTAGTGTTGGATTATAATTTGTAACTATGTCTATTGTACATGGTCGTTGTCGTTCAATGTGTCTCATGCGTTGGATTCTAAATTATATATATATGTGAATAGGTTTAATACGTTGTAAATGCTTTTAGAAATTTTAAACATATCGGTACAAATAGAGTGAATGTATTTTGTACATAGTTTTTAAAAATAAAGAATAATAATAATAATAATTCCTTTAAGAGACTTGTTGTTGTTGGCATCCTTCTGTCTCGGAAGACAATGGAATGTGCGCCAAGAGAGTCCGATCCTTGAACCTCTCCAGGGCGCACGCCTCGGCAAGGTGTATGCAGATCCTGAGTTGCCCAGACAACAGGAACCCCCTCTCTTCCTCCCTGGTGTAGTCCAAAGAAAAGCGGAGCGATATGTTTGGCACCAGATTGGCTGCAGGAGCTGCCGGAGTCAGTGAGCATGCTGCACTGGTCCGCCTTCGGGGCTCCACTCCTGATTTGGAAGGTTTACTCTTCTACACATGGCCCTTGGGTCACTTGACCTCCTCCGCCCTCTAGCCGTTGGCTGCTTGTACAGCTCCTCCGCCTAGTGTCGAGATACAGTGTGAGCATTCCGCAAGCCTACAGTATTCCTAGGCGGTCACCCATCCAAGCACTAGCCAGGCTCTACGTTGCTTAACTTCGGTGATCAAACGAGAACCGGTGTTTTCAACGTGATTTGGCCGTGGTTTAACAGAATAGCGCATTATTTAGAGGGCAATTATCTGGGCAAATGAATTTCCCTAACAACCACTAATAACTTATTAACTGCATGTATCCAGGTACATTCAAATACCTATCTATGACTCACACATCAATGTTCTTAATGTGACGTAATCTGTATGTAGGAGAGATTAGTTTGGTCCATAAAGAAAATACAAGATCCATGGTTAGGTCTTCGCACATTCAGTTGAGAGAATGATTGTTCAAACACAGCGCTAGAGTAAAACCGCTTTCAAACAGGTCTCTGCTGTTTTTCGAAGGGATTGAAAATTTAAAAACTAGAATGCCAGCCGAGCCAGTTTATTGACATTGCAAAGCTGTAACGTCTTCTTCGTAATCATCTGCCATCGTCTGAGGATTTTCTCGGGCCGATAAAAGCACGTATTTGTACAGTAAACGCTGGCGGGGGGGGGGGGGTCTGACATGGCTAATTGCACTAATTACAGTAGAATACTCTTTTCTTCCAGTTCCGAGACCATTTCAGTAGACCACGATGTTTTATACTTTGATGTAATACATAGGAAGCCTGCATACAGTCTATACAGTAGAGTAATGCAAAGCTCAAATCTTCTTATAAACGCATTGAATAACAGTGAAGCTTTTTACACTTCAGACATGAGAGACCAATGGAGGAGCTTTGCATTACTCTACTGTATAAACTGTCTGCTGTTTTCCTATGTATTACATCAAACTATATATATTGTACTGTTACTTTATTTATTTATGTATTAATTTGTATATGTTGGGAGGAGGTGTTATAATTATTGTATGCCTTGTATTGTATGTTATGTATTCTATGAACCTAGTTCGAAATAAAGAGTTAAATCAAAAATCAAATCTTCCCCCTCCTCCTGACGAAGGTTTATGCTCTAAAAATTGCGTTAGAAAAGCAAAGCTGTCGCGCGTTGCGTTCAAAACATGCGAATTGTTTTTACTATGCGCGAAAATTCGCCGTAATTTCGTTTCTTTTAAAATATTTTCAGTTCTAACAGCTTGCTGAATAAAAGCTGCAAAGAAGCCATCAGTGACAATTTGTACCTCTCAGTTCAGATGTGTTAGTTTGTGACGAATTACACACGTTCGACAGCTCATGCGTGAGCACAGCGGTAAATTTGAAACTTGAATTTTTTAAAACGTGCCTAGTTTTAACAAAACACACTGAATATCTTACAGTAACACTGAACTTCAATTTTCGCTTTCGCAAGGACGCTCGTAGATTATTTTTGCTGTTGAAAATTATATTAGTTTGTGATGTCATTAATAGTTGGGCTAATTAAGTTTTTAATCTATTATTTAATTATCAGAAACGCTTTTGCAGTATTAATTGTGTTAAAATGTATACTTTTCATCGGACTTAAAAATGAGGTAGTATACGAAAAATCATCCTGTCTTCCTTGAAGTAATAATGTCTATAGGGAGGTCGAATAAGTATTCCACTGCATTCCACCAATAACACTTCTAATGACATAAGCATAAGCTTACATTAGGCTAAGAAAAGCATGATATATCATACGTAGTTAGCTGTTTATTACGTAACACAAAATTGACAATAATGAACAAGTTTTGTAACACCATTTTTACTCATAAGAGAAATAGTTGTAGGAGAACCAGACAGTAAAATTTGAGTGTACATTCAAGAATACTGTACAAAATTCAGGGCACTTACAAGATTTAGCATGAAAAATAAAAATAGATGGGCTCCCAAGCCGCTATTAGTACAAAATATTTTCCCAGACTGGCGTATAAGCAGCCAATAGATGGGCTCCCAAGTCGCTATTAGTACAAAACGTTTTCCCAGACTGGCGTATAAGCAGCCAATAGATGGGCTCCCTCGTCGCTATTAGTACAAAACGTTTTCCCAGACTGGCGTATAAGCAGCCAATAGATGGGCTCCCACGTCGCTATTAGTACAAAACGTTTTCCCAGACTGGCGTATAAGCAGCCAATAGATGGGCTCCCAAGTCGCTATTAGTACAAAACGTTTTCCCAGACTGGCGTATAAGCAGCCAATAGATGGGCTCCCAAGTCGCTATTAGTACAAAACGTTTTCCCAGACTGGCGTATAAGCAGCCAATAGATGGGCTCGCAAGTCGCTATTAGTACAAAACGTTTTCCCAGACTGGCGTATAAGCAGCCAATAGATGGGCTCCCAAGTCGCTATTAGTACAAAACGTTTTCCCAGAATGGCGTATAAGCAGCCAATAGATGGGCTCCCAAGTCGCTATTAGTACAAAACATTTTTCCAAACTGGCGTACAAGCAGCCAATAGATGGGCTCCCAAGTCGCTATTAGTACAAAACATTTTTCCAGACTGGCGTACAAGCAGCCAATAGATGGGCTCCCAAGTCGCTATTAGTACAAAACATTTTCCCAGACTGGCGTATAAGCAGCCAATAGATGGGCTCCCAAGTCGCAATTAGTACAAAACATTTTTCCAGACTGGCGTATAAGCAGCCAGTCATTTCAAAGTTTTTTTATCATTTCAACTACTGAGTTTACGAGAATCCAGGTAAAAACTCATTAGTAAATAAACACACAGGTAAAAAATCACAGAAAAAGTCAGAAGAAAAAAGTCACAGGAAAAAAAACGAATTGCTTATGGTACTTAAATAAATTGCCACTGACTTGAATATTTTTGTTTGGTCACCTGACCTTCTCTCTTACCCAAAATTGTGATTTTTTCGTCTCTTTTTCCTGTTACTTTAATACGTATTTCCGTTTACGAGTATCACAACTTGACAAGAATAGGTCTGCTTGAAGCTACAAGACTTTAATGCAAACAAAACCAGATAGGTGGCGCTATTTTAAAAGCTATAATTAGAATTATCGTGCGCTCGTTATATTGAACAAAACAGTGTTGAAAGGCGTCATGATAAACAAACACGAATTAGACGTAACAAAATTGGCAAATTGGCCATTAAAATTTTACACTAAGTACAGCACGAAAACAGAAGTCGATTTTACAAAGTCTGAGACGAAGTTATGATACGTCAACTTAGGTAACGTTGATGAAATGATTAAATTAAAAACGCATTTGTCTTCTCTCTCTCTTTAAACAAAGTAAATACTGGACCAACTCGTTAAAATAGTCCGGTAAAAATAGTTCGTTTGTTATTATAAAACAGTTATGAACTCGCAACCAACACGGTAAACCCAAACAGCTTAATCTGCCAAAGAGAGAGGCTGGGATAGGAGGGGATGCCTCCAAATCTCTGCCTGCGTTTCGAACTCCAGAAACTTAACAAGTACAGGCCATAAAAAAGACGTGAAGTATACAAAAGCAACGGGCAAAAGACCTCGCTTTTTTCTTTGAACGATTAATGCACTTAAGACTGGGCAATCGGTATAGCGTGTTCTCTGGGCGCCGGTAACGCCAGGGGCGCGTCGACTGTCAGAATACCATCAGCTGATAGCGAGCTCTTCAAGGATTCAGGATCGACGTTCTTGGGGAGAAGAAACTCCTTGTGGAATTCTCTGAATACCTGCAAAATAAAAGGGAAGATGCGGGTATTGCTTTATAATCAGCAGTTTTCATCTACAAGAAGATTAATCATATTATAATCGGTATCATAATCTTACTGTTAAGGTTGTTATTAACGTTACAAAACAAAAATTAATTAAATTTTGAAAGCAAACTTGAAATGTAAAAAAGATGCAAATGCACCTTAGATTTGAAACAGGGACCCTCTTCTTGCATTGCAGATACTCCAACCACTAGGCCACTGCACATTCTAATGGTGAAAGCAGTCCGAGGTTTTACTTTATAAATGGATAACCAAATTCAGTATTTCCTTCCACGGTTACGCCGCTCATACCTGGGCAATTCCAACTAATTAGATTAATTTTAATGGAGTCACATATCTTTAAATATTTCACAAATCTTTTTTAGAAATTTCTTAGTCTCTAATCACTAATCGTTCGCTAATCTTTTTTAGAGATTTCCTTAATCTCTAGCCACTAATCGTTCACTAATCTTTTTCAGACTGCATTTTAACACTAGAAGATGCAATAGCCTGGTGGTAAGAGCGTCTGCAATGTAAGCAGAAGATCCCTGGTTCGAATACCGGCAGCAACACAACGTTTTTACATTTGCTGTCTTTCAAGGTATCGAAATTTAATTAATTTTGGGCTTCTACCGTCATATTTTAATGGAGTTTGGCCCGTGTGTGTGTGTGTCTGTTACACTATTGTGGGCATTATGTACAGTAGAGCATCAAGAATCGCTTACCATTAATAAAATACTTACAAATAGTCAATAAAATACTTTTATTTTACATAGAAACTCAGTGCAGAACAAAAGCGATCAACAGCTGCTACCATGCCTTACTGGGTTTGGCGGAGTAACTGGATGGTCGACATGGCATCCCAGTATCCAAGAATTGATGACAGCCTTGCTTTCCCACAAAGTAATTGTATTTGTAAAGTATGTTGAAAAATTCTAGTATTTCAAAATTACCTAATTTAGGTGACATACCTGCGAGGATTAATTAATTAATCAAAGTAAAAATAATTAGTTAAAATCACATTGAAAATGCCGAATTCAGTTGGCCGAAGGTCTCTGGTTCAAATCCAAGCTGTATCTCAACTTTTCTACATTTCCATCTTTTAAGTTTGATATCAAAATGTAAATGTTTGATTTATCATTGGGTTACCGACCTCATTTCTCTAACTAATTTAACGAATTAAATTAATAAAAAGATTGGTTTTCAAAAATAATTAATAATCATTAACAAACGAAATCGTGTGTCACGACGGTGGGCCACCTTTTGAAAAACTCTGTAGATGGTAGCACAGGTGCTATAAGTAATTAAGTATTGTACTTTAGTACACAATACTTCTTAAATTTGTTACACATGCAATTCGACGCTGTGAAAGCCGGAATACGGCAGGGCCTAGTTAATGTAGATGGTTGTGGCTGTACCAGCACCCATATGATTATCAAGGATAATTCTCTGAGTTAGAGGCATATTAGCCGTTGTTTGCAATTCAACGCTATACATAAGCTCACACGAAAGTTCCACCAAGATGAGGAATTTAGAAAATTAAGCTTAGATCAATCTAATCAATCAATCAAATCAATTAAGATCAATTAAATCAATCAAAAAGTTAATGTAGTTCTTGGTGTGAATTTAAATAAATATGCATCTTGTGGGAAGAAAAAATTTGCAGTTAGTAAAGGTCCACCCACACTGCCACTTCAGTATAGCTATTATAAAGCTAGCACTCAATTACGTAAGCGTGCGTTCACTGCGTACCCGTAATAAACGCAAGTCTGAACGGTGGGTCTTGGCACATGACAGGCTGTAACTATGACTTAAACGGTGCGTCTTATTTTACAGTTGTTTATACTTATAGTGACGTCACCCCTTCCCGTCTACGCAGTTCTGAAGCTATTTTACAGCAAAAATGTTTAATTTTTAACATTTACATAATTCCAAAATTTAGTTAATTTATCTGTTTGATTTTCTAAAATGACATTATAGGATGTCTGTAGCGCACTAATTAATGAAGGTATCAAACAGATTACAGTCATACTTTAGTCCAGTTTCAAATCAACATGATCGTTACACAAGATATTCATCGAAAACTATGTACTCCCTCTTCCAAAAACAAATATAACGAAACAGTCATCAAAATACGATGCTATTAAAATATGTTCATCAATTCCGCGTGAAATGAATACTCTTAATCTTTATCAATTTAAAAAAGCATTAAAGAATTACCTACTACAACGGTATCATTAACTCACAATTTTACTCATCCTGATCCTAAGTTACAAACAAAACTTATTTTGTTCTAATGTACGTTACAACTGATGAAAATGTAATGTTAATTGTCAATTGTTTCGCTTATCTGGAGGAGGACTCGAAAGCTCAATGCTCCTTCCTCCTCCTCACAGTAACTCGCATAGTTTATTTACTTTTTTTCAATGTAATATCAACTTGTATGTATGTTTGAGTTGCTGTGGAATAAATTCATAATTCATAATTCAAATTACACAATGATGCTTAACATAAAGCTCTAACTTAACCTTACCTTTCTGTTTTCTGTATTTTCCTCGTGTTTTGCATGAACCTGCAGTTTATTATCGATTGTCTTCACCTCCAATTCTTCAGGCTGATACTCGCTGACGTCAAACCGTAATTTCAACTCCTTTCCGTCTTCCCCTTCCCTGACCAGGGGGCTGTTCTGACTTCCAAGAATCCATGATGACATGTCGCCCCCTCCCATACTAGTCACCATGGGTGGCATGGAACTGCTAAGATCTCTTGAAGGAAAGTCGGCTGAAAAATCGTGGGTGGGAAAATCTTTTCCCATCTCTGAGCCCTGCGTAGATCGCGACGTCCTGGTAATGGAGGTGACCTGACGTGTTGATGAAGAGGTGTTATCGCCGCTGCCGAACGGGGACATTCCACCCGGAAAGCCGGCTCCACCCCAAAACTCCTTCCTCAGCTTTTCCATCTCCTGCTCCATGCGCTGAATTTCGGCTCGCATGCGATCCGGTTTGGAATCGAATTCGCGATCCACCAGCCTGAAATTTAGCTTGGTAGTTGGAACCAACTTTATATTCTTTTCGGTTCTGTAGGTCGTTTTTGTTGTCGTGTGTGTACCCGGCTGCGCCATTGTTCACCACTAGCTATTGTACGGAAGCTCACAGAACACAATCACATACAGTAGTAACTTCTGTTCACTGCAGCTTACTACGCACTACAGCAGCAGCAGCTACCCGTATATTAATTGTTATTGATCTGCGCAGACGACACGGACAGATATTTCAACTCACGCAAAACTGGTGGAACTTGTGAATCCGTCAAACTCCGAGGTTGAATCTCAGCTCTCTCCGCGTCCCCAGTCAATATATTTCAGCTGATAAAAGCGGGGGGATTTTCTAGAACATGCCGCTCGTCGCTTTGCTATAAATAACTGGAGTGATTCTGACAGACGGAATGTCGACCAGCTGTGACGTATGCATGTTCGACGTTCCAGAACCATGAACGATATTCTCATTAAGGAAACTGACTAGTCCGCGTCTGTATGAGAGAAGGTTAAATTGGGACAGGTTAGCCATAATTAGGCATTGATTCAAGCTCAACAGACTTTTTCAATTTCCGAATTTCACACTCTCTTCATAAGTTCATAAATTCTTAACACACTGAGAAAGGGTTTAACGTACAGAAAGAAAATGTGCTCCAAGGAAAATGTAGAAATGTTTGGTACCGACAAGTTTAGTACTGGTAAATTTGGTACGAGGAAAGTCAGGAACTGTCAAAATTGGTACTGTCACATGGAAATTTTCGTACAGAAAAATTTTGTACTATAGTCTTCAGGTACAAGGAATTTTTGGTGCAAGCAAAGTCTATAATAGAGAATGTTTGGTAACCACTAATATAGTGGTACCGTAAAAATGCGGTACAAGAAAATTTTGGTACTGTGAGTCTATGAAAATATGGTACTGGGAGAATTTCGTACTAGGAATGTTTGGTAGTGGAAAATTTGGCACTAAACAGAAAGAGAGAGACTTTCTATATCTTTTTCAAAATAATTGCAACAACAACAGCAATAAAAGAGCAAATGTAACGATGACGATAGCGACGATAACGATGATGATGATGATGACGATGATGGTGACAAACAAGAAACAAGCAAATAATGGCAACAACAACGATGACATCGACAATAACCACAAAAATAATAATGGTAATTTGGCAACAGCAATGACAACAGTAACAAAACAACAAAAATTACAGTGATGACAGTAATGATGATGATGATGAGGATTACTATGATGAAGATGATCACAAAATAAGAGTGACAGACAAACAACAACAACAACAACAACAACAACAACAACAACAACAACAACAACAACAGTAACACTGAAGTACCAAAAAATTAGAAATTAAACAAAAAACCAAATAAAGACTAGTGCAGGCTATGTACGTCTATAACTTTTTAAAGTAAGTTATAGAAAAGACATTTTCCTATAGTAACAAACTTTTCTTGTACCAAACTTTCTCTGTATCAAATTTGTTTAGTACTAAACTTTTCCAGGACTAAACTTTCCTAGCACCAAACCTGTTCCGTACCATTTTGCCAGATTTACTTCTATCAAAAGTACTATACAAATTTTTTATTTTTCCCAGTGCTAAAATTTTCATACTATTTCTGTCCCAAAAATTCTAGTAGAAAATTTTCTGCAGTACCAAAATTTCTTAGTACCAAATTTACCAGAACCAAATTTAACCTGTACCCAAACTTACTGGGAACTTCAAGTTTTCTACGATGATTCTGCTGTACACTGAATGATATGTCAAATTTTTGTTTATAGATGGCGCCACCTGCTTATCTATAGAATACCTAAAATATCGGATTGATGAGTATTTGCAATATCCAACTGTTATTAGTTTGAAATTGTCTGTTCACCTTAAGTATGGTCTTCTGTTGAAACCGTAGACCAGTTAATAAAGTCACTAAGTCTACGAGTAACAGTAAAGAAAATGAGAGGAGAGAGAGAGAGAGAGAGAGAGAGAGAGAGAGAGAGAGAGAGAGAGAGAGATTAAGAGAGGCATTCTTAACCGTCTTGCTCAAGTGAAAAAAAGGTTGGTGTGTTAATTTTTTATGCTTATTAATGTTCAAAAGTCACTGTTAATGGTACGTCACAAACTAACACATCTGAACAAAGAGGTACAGCACCTGCTTTTGTATAATGCGTTTCGGAAATGCAGGCGCTAGTGCCTGTCTAACTAGGGAATTGCAAAATGAAGAACTAGTGGCGCAAACGCGAAATTCTGTTGCTGTGGTAATCGTAATCATTCTTTCATTTTGTGATTTTTTAATAGTATGAAATTTACTTAATAAATACTCAATAAATTAAAGTAGTTTTTGATAAAATAGTATGTTTGCTTTCAGTATTTTAAAGAGTAGATTATTTTCACCTACAGTTGTGCTTTAAGTACAGTTACAGACAGGTTTCAATAAAACAGCCATTCAAGCCTTGGGCGTCTAGATTATTCAAACTGGTTACAATTTCGCTTCTTACGGGGTAAATTTATTTATGGTACGTAAACTAACACAGGGGAATTTTGTGCGTACAGTTTAAATGAATTTTAGAAACCAGCTGGACAAATTGTCACACAGTCGTCAGTTATTATCTCCTGTGGTTACTTTTATTACTGTAGAATTTTTGAAATTGAAGCTTTGAGTTTGGGACAATGCATGCGCCACCCCCCGCTGTAGCTGAATGGTTTGTTCCACAATAGTATATAAACACATCGGGAGAGGACAATCGCTAGACTCGGTCTCATTTTCACGTTTCTGCTTCTGTTTTCACATCCGGGTAAGTAGAAACGTTCATTTTCGTTGTTATATTAGCTAATCGAAAAATGCTGTGTAATATTATGTATTATCAGTCCATGCTTTCGACTTGACAGTATTTCATTTTTTGTTGCAGAAAAATTCAAAAAACCAAAATGAAAACTGCAGGCGGACTAGTCGTCGTAATCTCTGTCCTGTTGGCAATAGTAAGTTACTAATGTGGTACTTATCGAGAATATTCTTTTTCGTTACTGTACTGATGATTAAAGCTTAAAAAAAGAAAATGGTTTCATTAAAGCTCAACTTTTTAACATTTTTTTAAATTCTTTAGTTCACTTATGCGATAATACCATCGCCTTGGAAGAATTTTCTGGAGTCATCACTTTTACAGATACTAAACTGCCTCTGCTTAAAGTTTTTTGGGACATTCTGTAAAATTGCAGTAAACAACTTTGTGTGGTCTGCTAAGTTTTTGGGACATGCTGTACAGCAATATAACTTTGTGTGGTCTGCTAAGTTTTCTGTTAAGTAATATAACTTTGTGTGGTCTGCTAGTTTTTGGGACATGCTCAATGCTCAAACTGCCTCTGTTATATAACTTAGTACTTTATTCTATATTTCAGGTAACTGTAGTGTATGCCATGCCCCCGCGCGCTCCTAACGGCTATTTCCAGAGTTACAGCTACGGAACTCCGGGCTATGGTGCTGGTTATGGCGGGTACGGACAAGGCAGGGGACATGGTTACAGTCGCGGTTACAGTTACGGCTACGGAACAGGCTCGGGATATGGCGGTTATGGTGGTTACAGTGGCTATGGTCTCGGCTCGGGATATGGTGGTTATGGCTCTCGTTATGGTGGTTACGGTTCTGGCTTTGGTAGTGGCCCGTCCGGCGGCTACGGTTATGGTTCTGGCTTTGGTAGTGGCCTGTCCGGCGGCTACGGTTATGGTGGTTACGGTTCTGGCCTGAGTAGTGGCCCGTCCGGCGGCTATGGTTATGGTGGTTACGGTTCTGTCCTGACACCGGATTATAATAGCTACAACCGGGGTTATGGTGGCTTCTACCCGTCGGAGTCTTAACATTCATTATTTTGGCTATAACTTGTAAATCATAGAACTAATTTATTTGGACCCGTACACTACACTAATATTTATTAATAAAATTAAATTATTACATTACTTGGGTGTTTGCGTTTGCAGCTAACATAAACTCGACAACACAATGAGATAACCCTTTTAGAGTTACGATTGTCATTTAGGCAAGGTGGAATTTTGTCACCTTGTTTTCAAACTCATGAATGATTAAATTCAAAACGTTACGCGTAAATTAAGAATTACGTATATAAATTACCTACTGTATGCCGACGATGTACGTAACAAATACACGCAGGGTCGGACTATGACCACCCTTTCATTTGCTCGAGCTTGTTTCGAATATTTTTTTACTTGTGATAATTATTTAGTAATGTTTGCATAGCTGAAACTGTATTTCAAATAGAAGGGCTTCAGAGGCAGGCCCTGAATATACACTGCAGCCTATACTAGCTTGTTGGTAATCCAACCCTGAATATACGTATGTATGTATATTTAATAGCGCCATCTTGTGATGCTTAGCAGAAGTTGTGAACATGTTTACGATATGATTTAAAATCGGCATATGCTGGTGCAAGTAGAAAGCATAAGTGTTGTTGTTGTTGTTGTTGACGTTGTTGTTGTTGCTGCTGTTGCTCTTGCTATTACTATTACTACTACTACTACTACTACTACTACTACTACTACTGCTACTACTACTACTACTGCTACTACTACTACTACCACTATTATTATTATTATTATTATTATTATTATTATTTCTAACATTTTCTTTTTATTGCTACTACTAATACAACAGCATGGCTGCAAGGCGTTGTCAGGTATACACAAATGTGTTGTCTGGTACACTTAACCTTTGACCTTTTCACGATCATCATTAATCGCTGGAACTGTGAAAAGGCTTATTGCAAAAGTCTGGGGTCGAAACTTAGTGACGATGATCAATAAATGGAAGGGCGATAGAAAGTACTGTACCTACAAAAAGTGAAAATATATTTTTCGTTTTTTAATCTAATTTCAAATTTTACCTTCAATCATTTACAGCCGTCATGTTCTGCGTTCCTTTATGGTCATACTCATGTAATTTTCAATATCACACACAATCGTTAAAGGAAAACCGGATGATTGTGTAAACATTAGTTCAAAGTAAAGTGGCTCTAAAATGTGAAAAACTTAAATCAAATAAATTTAAACTTAATCAAAGCTTAGATTAAATAATAATTACCTCGGATAGTTAAACTTTGTTAAACTTTCAAAGCTGTGCGCGGCTCAGGGAATTCACTAAGACTGATATGCGCATGGCCGATAAATAGGCGCGGTACCGTGATAAGCACGATCATGAACTGCAGTGTTCGTCTGTGAGGTCAGGGTGACTTAGAACTCATTTTCGTGACGTCACATCAGCGTCTTATAACAATGTTCGCTTGCGCAAACGTGCTTGACGTGCAGGGAATATGCCTGCCGTTGCACAAACTGTGGTTAATTTGTGACGTAGCTCTGTTCGGTATTTCTTAATTAACTTTCCGAGGTAATTATTCAAATTCCTAATTTTCATAGGCAAGAAAATGCATATTTTGGAAAATGAAACAAATTAAATTGAGATTGAGTCTAATCAATCGTCTGGTTTTCCTTTAAACACTTTAAACCACAAGAAATTTGCAGACGGTATGTTACACCTTCAGCGAGAAAACATGCCGCTTATTGCCTTTCAGTAGTATAAGTAGTAGTTAATAATATAGTAGCTTTTTTTTAAATGTGAAAGTGTCAATGAATGAATCAATGAAATTCAACTTGTCGTTTATTATTATTATTATTTATTATTATTATTCAGTGACGTGTAATACACAGTGACATCAAAATAGTTACACCACATTGTAATAAATTATGTAATTATGTTTCATACACTATCGTTATCATAAAAGAATAATTGTACTGCAGTGGACTAGAGAAGCAAAGGCTTGTATAAGCCCACTGTCATGTGAACCCGATAAAAAAGAATGGATGAGTGAACAAAAAAAAAAGAACTGGGAGAAAGGTTGGATTACACAGGAAGGGAAGAATGATGTGTTAGTGGAAATAGTAGGAAGAAAGATAGTAGATTGTGCTATGTTGACATCAGCTCTAAGTATTTATCAATGATGTCTTGTTTGCATAATCTGTACCAATGACTACTAAAGGAAAACAGAAACCGTCTAAGAGGTTAGGCTTATTTCAATGTTAGAAGGATTTAGTAATAAAACTGTTATAAGCGCCTCGTGTAATTAGTAAAATCACTTTAAAGTCACGATCACTTCATGCTTGGGCGCTCCCATTTTGAACACCCATTCGTCATAATAAGTTTTTACAAAAAGAATAGATAGCTAATTTTGTGATACTTTTGCATGAACATTAGATAAGCTGCAAAAATTTGAATTAGTTTAAGCAGCACGCGCTTACGGAAAGCCACAATGCTCTTCGAAAACTCACAAAGTCTCCCAGTTACGTCACGATTTTCAAGTGAATGGCGGCAACCACCACGTCTGAAAATTTCTACTCAGAGGTAGTATATTTTAAATTGATGCTTTACAGGCAGTTCTTTGCAAATTTCTTTGTTATATTTTTCTAAGTTTAAGTGATAGCAGTAAAATGAACCCAACATACTGAGTGACTTGTTCTTTCCTCTAGCACACCACAAACAGTTTAAGTGATAACAGTATAATAAACCCAACATACTGAGTGACTTATTTCCTCTAGCACACCACAAACAGTTTAAGTGGTAACAGTAAAATGAACCCAACATACTGAGTGACTTGTTCTTTCCTCTAGCAAGCCACAAACAGTTTAAGTGATAACAGTAAAATGAACCCAACATACTGAGTGACTTGTTATTTCCTGTAGCACACCACAAACAGTTTAAGTGATAACAGTAAAATGAACCCAACATACTGAGTGACTTGTTCTTTCCTCTAGCACACCACAAACAGTTTAAGTGATAACAGTAAAATGAACCCAACATACTGAGTGACTTGTTCCTTCCTTTAAATAAACAGAAGGTTATCCTAGGTCAATTTTTCCTAGTTTTTGGACTGCACGTAGTCTTGAGTTCGAATCTAGTGGTTGCTAACGCCAGGACAGACACACATATATATATATAGCCGTTGATGCTAATGCTGCCTGCTAAAATGAGCGATGGAAAATAAATGTTGTCTTCGTCTAAAATAATTGACTATTTTCCGCACAGCAGACGTTTGTATCCTTTCCGGAAGTTCCTGTTTAGGACGCCATATATGACCGGATTCCAACAGCTGTTTGAGTACCCTAACAATATGGCGACCTCCTCACACTGAGTTGGAATTTGAATATCGGTAAATGCCCATACGATACTGGCTATCGTGTAGGGAGCCCAGCAGACAATGAAGACTACGAACACGATGAGGAAGGAAATGGCCAATCGCAGCTCGTCTTTTTTACGGTTGTCAAACGACTTGTGTTGTTTCTTAGTGGACTGTGAATCAACGGTGGAGATGTGAACAGTTCGAAGCAATGTCTTGTCGGCCATTTCTTCGGTTTCTGCAGCATTTTGACAACGTGATGGCGCAGCAAACTCAGACGCATGCGTGGATGTCCTTGATTGAAATTGTGTCATCACTTTTTGTGTAGTATCAGCTTTTGGTGCTGTTTTGTTAGCTGGTATTGTGACAGTTCGCATCCTGCTGTTGCGTACTTCTGTAAGAATGTTCCAGTAACAGTAAGACATGATACCAACGCACCCCAGAAAAACAATGGCACAGAGACTGCCCATGTAGACGGGATTTTTCCATGGTACAATGAAACAAATGCTCTGAACAGGAAGGTAGTCGTAACCGTTAAAGAAAAGGGGTGCAACAGATTGAATTAAAGCTAACAACCAGGAAACTGAAAAAAAAACATATGCATAGAAATTTGAACATTTAGCCGGAATTGCTGTACTTCACAGTTCTACTTTTTACACGCGAACTGCGCATTTATTTGTAGCTGTCGTCGTCGTTGCTGTTACTGTTGTTGTTGTTTGTTGTTGTTGTTGCTGCTGGTATTGTTTTTGTTGTTGTCGTCGTCATTGCTGTTGTTGCTGTTGTTAATGGTGTTGGTACTAAAGGTCTTAACAGTGGTGTTGGTAGTCATATTGTTGTGTGCAAACATCATAATCATCATCGTCATCATCGTCACTACTACTATTATATGCCAATAGATAAAGATGGATTTCGATGACAGTAATAGTGACAGCAGAGCCATAGTGATGCCAATAATGTTGATGATGAAAACAGTGGTGACGATGGTGATGATGATGATAACAGTGATGATTTCCTTTTACGATAATTATCCTTCTACCAACATTCTTCACACTAGATTTTTTTAGTACCAAAAATTTCTTACACCCAAAGAGCACAGTACCAAATTTACCTGTACCAGAATTACTGTATACTAAAAATTCTTAGTACAGTCATACCTCGGTTTTCGAACGTCTCGGTACTCGTACAAATCAGTTTTTCGACCAGAAAAATCGAGTTGAAATTGTCTCAGTTCTCGACCAGAATTTCGGTACTCGACCAACCGCCAAGCACCTGATGAACGCATGCGCGGCGAGCAGAGTAGAGCCGAGCGTAACCGACCGCGCCCGAGAGTAGTCACACACTCTTGCTTACGTATACCATCACACTGCTACCAACACGTAAGGTTTTTTCATGCAGGAATAATTGTTTTGCTTTCTAAGAATTCTATTATGTTTTTCTTATCAATTATATCATATCTACTGTTTAGATAAACATTTTTGCATTATTATATTTCATTTTAGTAATACTTTACAGTTCATTGGGTGCTTGAGAACGGATTATTTGCTTTTACATTATTTCTTATGGGAATTAATGATTCAGTACTCAACCAAATCGGTTTTCAAACACATTTAGGAACGAATTATGGTCGAAAACCGAGGTATGACTGTACCAGATTTCAACAAGAAGCCAAATTTTCCTCGTATCAGTTGCACTTGCACCAAACTTTCTTACATTCGTTATACCTGCACAAGTAATAAATGAGTTTTTGTATGTGTAGAATGTCTTGGCCTGTATGGGTTTGCAAACCATCATGTAACGATTGATCGTAATGTTGCACAAAGACATCGAACTGGCAATCATGAAGAATTCGTTGGTAAAACCAATAACAGTGCAGGCAACGTCAGAAAATATCCATGATCTAAAATTATAATATGCTGAAAATTATTATGTTCTCACATACGTGGTCGGTAAGAAGGTGAGAGAGAGAGGGAGGAGAGAATGAGAGAGAGAGAGAGAGGGGGGAGGAGAGAATGAGCGAGAGAAAGAGAGAGAAGAGAATAAAACGGAGGAGAGAATGAGAGAGACAGAAGAAAGAGTGAAAGGGAGGAGAGAATGAGAGAGAGAGAGAGAGAAGAAACAGTGAAAGGGAGAGAGAGAGAATGAGAGAGAGAGACGAGAGAGAAAGAGAGAGAAATGAGAGAGAGGGAGGATGAGAGAGAGAGAGAGAGAGAGAGAGAGAGAGAGAGAAGGGGAGAGAGAGAGAGAAATGAGAGAGAGGGAGGATGAGAGAGTGAGTGAGTTAACGAAAAATAGAGAGGGAAAGAGTGAAAAACAAAATTAAAGAGTCTGTTGGATTTTCGCCGGTATTTCAGCAGAATTTTAACGGTAATGGCACAATAAAATGATCTATATTACACACCTGATAAGAATACGTTACTTAAAACGTGTCTAATTTCAGGATAAATGAATTCAACATTTCCCGCATATATTTCAATCAGAATGGAAACTAAGATACTATGATTGCCCACATACCCATAAACAATGGCAATAATAGTGAACGGTAGATCGATGACTACTTTCCCATGAACAATGGCAATAATAGTGAACGGTAGATCGATGACTACTTTCCCATGAACAATGGCAAAAATAGTGAACGGTAGATCAATGACTACTTACCCATGAACAGTGGCAAAAATAGTGAACGGTAGATCAATGACTACTTACCCATGAACAGTGGCAATAATAGTGAACGGTAGATCGATGACTACTTACACATGAACAGTGGCAATAATAGTGAACGGTAGATCGATGACTACTTACACATGAACAATGGCAATAATAGTGAACGGTGGCTCAACGACTACTTACCCATGAACAATGGCAATAATAGTGAACGGTAGATCGATGACTACTTACACATGAACAGTGGCAATAATAGTGAACGGTAGATCAACGACTACTTACACATGAACAGTGGCAATAATAGTGAACGGTAGATCGACGACTACTTACACATGAACAATGGCAATAATAGTGAACGGTGGCTCAACGACTACTTACCCATGAACAATGGCAATAATAGTGAACGGTAGATCGATGACTACTTACACATGAACAGTGGCAATAATAGTGAACGGTAGATCAACGACTACTTACACATGAACAGTGGCAATAATAGTGAACGGTAGATCGACGACTACTTACACATGAACAATGGCAATAATAGTGAACGGTGGCTCAACGACTACTTACCCATGAACAATGGCAATAATAGTGAACGGTAGATCGATGACTACTTACACATGAACAGTGGCAATAATAGTGAACGGTAGATCAACGACTACTTACACATGAACAGTGGCAATAATAGTGAACGGTAGATCGACGACTACTTACACATGAACAATGGCAATAATAGTGAACGGTGGCTCAACGACTACTTACCCATGAACAATGGCAATAATAGTGAACGGTAGATCGATGACTACTTACACATGAACAGTGGCAATAATAGTGAACGGTAGATCAACGACTACTTACACATGAACAGTGGCAATAATAGTGAACGGTAGATCGACGACTACTTACACATGAACAATGGCAATAATAGTGAACGGTGGCTCAACGACTACTTACCCATGAACAATGGCAATAATAGTGAACGGTAGATCGATGACTACTTACACATGAACAGTGGCAATAATAGTGAACGGTAGATGAATGACTACTTACCCATGAACAATGGCAATAATAGTGAACGGTAGATCGATGACTACTTACCCATGAACAATGGCAATAATAGTGAACGGTAGATCGATGACTACTTACCCATGAACAATGGCAATAATAGTGAACGGTAGATAAATGACTGCTTACACATGAACAGTGGCAATAATAGTGAACGGTAGATCGATGACTACTTACCCATGAACAATGGCAATAATAGTGAACGGTAGATTGATGACTACTTACCCATGAACAATGGCAATAATAGTGAACGGTAGATCGATGACTACTTACCCATGAACAATGGCAATAATAGTGAACGGTAGATCGATGACTACTTACCCATGAACAATGGCAATAATAGTGAACGGTAGATCGATGACTACTTACCCATGAACAATGGCAATAATAGTGAATGGTAGATCGATGACTGCAACCAAAATATCTGCAAATGCAAAAGAGAAGAGAAGAGTGTTGGATGGTGTCCTCAGCTGCTTCAGCTTCCAGATGCTGGTGACAAGCAAGACATTGCCAAAAAATGCCACCAGGGCGATGAATGTAACCGCTGTCAACTTAAGTCCAATTCCCAGAAAGTTGTTGCCGTCACGTAGAGATGTGGACGTATTGGATTGACCTGTGAAATATATGAAGTGGCATGAATAAAATAACTCACATTAGAAGGAGCATGTGTCCGTGCCGTTACATGCTGGCTTTTTGCGTACAGGACTTCAATCGGCAGTCACGCTGTATAAAACATGTAAATTTAAACTCCCACGATGACGGATAGACGCAGCCATTTTAACTCTAAGTCATTTGAAACAAGTTTAGATAACATTTTGTAAAGTTTGAAAAAATAATCAGAGCATTCGTAGGGCACAAGTCACTAACTAAATAAAATTTAAAATTACTGCATCTTGTCAATAAGATTTAAAACACGTTTTTGGTTAGTAAGTGGTGCACCCTGGAGGGTGAGTCAACGACATTTTACCAATTGGTGAAAACATTTTAAATAATTAATAATTTTCTTTTCTAGTTACGCAAGTCTTTCTAGTAGGTAAGCGAAAATTTAAGTAATATAGATTTGCACGGAAAGTCTTTTGAGACATTATTTAACATTGCTTTTTCTTCCCTTGATTTACGTTTGGTACATGACGTCATGTAATGGCGACTTCGGAACAGTATTGCGGGAGATTTAAAATGAAAACAAACTAAAATTCCTTTCAGTGCGAGTTCGATATACGCATAAAATTGCTATAAAGTAATAGAATTTTTTAAGGTGATTTTTCTAAAACCTACTTCAGGTGCCCCTTTTCTTGTCCTTTAAGTCTTTGCTGAACTAACAATAATTTCATAATGATCTTGGCTGAAAATGGGGTCATTTAGGAACTTATTGTGGCGGCAAAAGCAAAAGTTTTTATGAACTGCATTTGCAAAGGTAATCATGCCTGTGATTCGTAACTTTTGTCAATGATAACTTTTTCCACGAAGCCAGTAAAAAATCTTGCTCTGTGGCGTAGCTAGGAAAGCATGGGGAGCGAGAATTATTTAAACTATTTAGTTCACTTGTGCAATAAAATTTGAATCATTTTATTTTTTAAATACAAAATAGTAATTATGCACTTTCTTTAAGACTGTAACTTCCTGCTAATTTCAATTTTAAAAACAAAATTAAAACGTATAATGAACGTGTTGAAAATTATATGGCATACGTCTTTTTTATGTGCTTGCTCCCCTAAATTTAGAACCTGGCTACGCCCCTGCTCCACTTACAGCCTTTTTATCGTACCAGAGTACTGTATTATCTACTATGTAGTCTAGTTACTATAGGAACAGGTTACACGTAGAATATCTTGGCGCAAACTTTGTTCACAGGTCTCGTTTGACAGAAACCGGAGCTAGTATGGTAGTCAGTCCGGAAGCAAAAACAAAACAAAAAAAAAACGGAATAACCCAGTAATGCTATTTTAATGCTTCAAATTAAGCAAAAAAAGTTGTTGACTAATGAAAACTGGTTTTCAGCAAAGTAAAAAAATCATCGTTAAAATGAAACGTGTGTCGTTAAGTGAAAAAAGGTGTCAAACGTTCAACGTCGCTAAACGGGGTGCCGTTAAGCGAGGTTTACGGTAATATCAATCTCAGAACAAGGTGTATGATGTTTCATAACTTTGTGATGCTATGCTAAATGCTAGTTAACTTACAGTATGTCACTTACCGATAATTATGTTACTCAAATCTGAACAGTTGTCATAAATCATATCAGCCTTCTTGTTTCTGTACTAAGTTTCATCTGTGCTTGTCCGTTCACGACAAAATAATAACGGGTCAAAACAATAATGACAGCCGTGCGCTATTTAAAGTAGTTACATATCACGTGACTCATTTTATTGGTTTCATCAAAGCGCAACATGAACGAAAACAAGAAAATGTCACGTCTCAATGTCATTTTTATTATAAAAGATCTAATCTCCCTGCAAATCAGTGCTCCTTGCGCGTGCGCAGTGGATTCAACAATTCGGAAAATATCCAGCTTCATTATAATTGTTAAGATTAATGCGTTCGACGGTTGGCCTTATGTCCGTGATAACAATAATGATGCATAAAGGACCGGATTTGATTTCGTAGGCCCCTCGGCTACAGATATAGTGAAGCCACAGCTCCCAGTGACGATTAGCAAAAGCGTGAATGTTGGATTCTTTAAATCAGTTTATTCAACTTCTACAACATGTCAACATTATAGGCCCATGCAACAATTAGCAAAAGCGTGGATGTTGGATTCTTCAAAATCAGGTTATTCAACTTCTATAACATAATGTCAACATTATAGGCCCATGTGACAATTAGCAAAAGCGTGGATGTTGGATTCCTTAAATCAGTTTATTCAACTTCTACAACATAATGTCAGCATTATAGGCCCACAGTGACAATTAGCAAAAACGTGAATGTTGGATTCTTCAAATCAGTTTATTCAACTTTTACAACATAATGTCAGCATTATAGGCCCACAGTGACAATTAGCAAAAGCGTGGATGTTGGATTCTTCAAATCAGTTTATTCAACTTCTACAACATAATGTCAGCATTATAAGCCCATGCGACAATTAGCAAAAGCGTGGATGTTGGATTCTTCAAATCAGTTTATTCAACTTCTACAACATAATGTCAACATTATAGGCCCACAGTGACAATTAGCAAAAGCGTGGATGTTGGATTCTTCAAATCAGTTTATTCAACTTTTACAACATAATGTCAGCATTATAGGCCCACAGTGACAATTAACAAAAGCGTGAATGTTGGATTCTTCAAATCAGTTTATTCAACTTCTACAACAATGCCAACATTAGCCCACAGTGACAATTAGCAAAAACGTGAATGTTGGATTCTTCAAATCAGTTTATTCAACTTTTACAACATAATGTCAGCATTATAAGCCCATGCGACAATTAGCAAAAGCGTGGATGTTGGATTCTTCAAATCAGTTTATTCAACTTCTACAACATAATGTCAACATTATAGGCCCACAGTGACAATTAGCAAAAGCGCGGATGTTGGATTCTTCAAATCAGTTTATTCAACTTTTACAACATAATGTCAACATTATAGGCCCACAGTGACAATTAGCAAAAGCGTGGATGTTGGATTCTTCAAATCAGTTTATTCAACTTCTACAACATAATGTCAGCATTATAGGTCCACAGTGACAATTAGCAAAAACGTGAATGTTCGATTCTTCAAATCAGTTTATTCAACTTCTACAACATAATGTCAGCATTATAGGCCCACAGTGACAATTAGCAAAAACGTGAATGTTGGATTCTTCAAATCAGTTTATTCAACTTTTACAACATAATGTCAGCATTATAGGCCCACAGTGACAATTAGCAAAAGCGTGAATGTTGGATTCTTCAAATCAGTTTATTCAACTTTTACAACATAATGTCAGCATTATAGGCCCACAGTGACAATTAGCAAAAACGTGAATGTTCGATTCTTCAAATCAGTTTATTCAACTTTTACAACATAATGTCAGCATTATAGGCCCACAGTGACAATTAGCAAAAACGTGAATGTTCGATTCTTCAAATCAGTTTATTCAACTTTTACAACATAATGTCAGCATTATAGGCCCACAGTGGCAATTAGCAAAAGCGTGGATGTTGGATTCTTCAAATCAGTTTATTCAACTTTTACAACATAATGTCAACATTATAGGCCCACAGTGACAATTAGCAAAAGCGTGGATGTTGGATTCTTCAAATCAGTTTATTCAACTTTTACAACATAATGTCAGCATTATAGGCCCACAGTGACAATTAACAAAAGCGTGAATGTTGGATTCTTCAAATCAGTTTATTCAACTTCTACAACAATGCCAACATTAGCCCACAGTGACAATTAGCAAAAACGTGAATGTTGGATTCTTCAAATCAGTTTATTCAACTTTTACAACATAATGTCAGCATTATAAGCCCATGCGACAATTAGCAAAAGCGTGGATGTTGGATTCTTCAAATCAGTTTATTCAACTTTTACAACATAATGTCAGCATTATAGGCCCACAGTGACAATTAGCAAAAGCGTGGATGTTGGATTCTTCAAATCAGTTTATTCAACTTCTACAACATAATGTCAGCATTATAGGCCCACAGTGACAATTAGCAAAAACGTGAATGTTGGATTCTTCAAATCAGTTTATTCAACTTTTACAACATAATGTCAGCATTATAGGCCCACAGTGACAATTAGCAAAAGCGTGGATGTTGGATTCTTCAAATCAGTTTATACAACTTCTACAACATAATGTCAGCATTATAGGCCCACAGTGACAATTAGCAAAAACGTGAATGTTGGATTCTTCAAATCAGTTTATACAACTTTTACAACATAATGTCAGCATTATAGGCCCACAGTGACAATTAGCAAAAACGTGAATGTTGGATTCTTCAAATCAGTTTATTCAACTTTTACAACATAATGCCAACACGAGGCCCACATAGATGTGTGCAAGTCAAACACAAGAAAGACAGAAGAGATATTCTGATATTTACAAAATTAAAATAAGTTTTTGAAATATTAAATACCACACCTACAAATTGCAATAAATTAATTACTGTTTTTTAACGTTTATCATAAGATATACTGCTACTCATCATCATCATCATCATCATCATCATCATCATCATCATCATCATCATCATCATCATCATCATCATCAGCATCATCATCAACATCATCATCATCAGCAGCAGCAGCAGGCAGCAGCAGCAGCAGGATCATCATCATCATCATCATCATCATCCAATGAATCATACGTCCAGTGACATGATTCTGTTCACCTCCCTATGCCAGGACTCCCTGCTTGCCGCAATGCCCCAAGTGCATTTATTTCTAAGGATCAATGCTGAAGTGTTTAAATCTTTCTGTGCAAAATCTAAATATGTTAACATTTGTCCTCCTGCAGGTTTTTTAGCTGGTTCTACGGCTTGTTGAAGAGCTATCTTCACTGGAATATCATCAGGTAGTCTAAGCATTTGCCCAATCCATCTTAAACGGCGTCTTTTTATTTTTCTTGTCCAAGGTCCTTCTTTTATTAATACTAATTAACTTTTACACACCAACGGACTCTTTGAAGCTGCTGTAAATCTATGTATTTATATTGTAACTAGAGACATTTCTCTTTAATGGTAGCATTACAGACTTTGATAAATAGAATTTTAATCTATTTATAAGTAATATACTTATATTTTGTAACAACTTTCACAGTAAATTATTTTCACTTAATGTCTAGAGGGCTCTCAGCTGGCGGAGACGTATATATCAGTGAAGAATTTGGAAACAAAAATTTCTGAAATGGGCGCTTAATGTCGGCATAATATATTTCATCAGCTCAAACTGTAATTGACAAACGAGAGGGCAAAATTAATGAAATTATAACACTCGTTTCTTTCATTTCCTGCCTGTAGTTTTACAAAATCTATATTTGGCGCAAAATTACTCCGAGAGCTTTACTGTTTGTCAAGCAGTGGGGCGGCTCGTGTATAGGTACTGCGGACTGCAGCACCCCCTGTACGTTACAAGCAGTGGCGGCTCGTGTATAGGTACTGCAGCACCACCTGTACGTTACAAGCAGTGGCGGCTCGTGTAGGTAGGTACTGTGGTACTACAGCACCCCCTGTACGTTACAAGCAGTGGCGGCTCGTGTATAGGTACTGCAGCACCACCTGTACGTTACAAGCAGTGGCGGCTCGTGTATAGGTACTGCAGCACCACCTGTACGTTACAAGCAGTGGCGGCTCGTGTAGGTAGGTACTGTGGTACTACAGCACCCCCTGTACGTTACAATCAGTGGCGGCTCGTGTATAGATACTGTGGTACTACAGCACCCCCTGTACGTTACAAGCAGTGGCGGCTCGTGTATAGGTACTACAGCACCCCCTGTACGTTACAAGCAGTTGCGGCTCGTGTATAGGTACTACAGCACCCCCTGTACGTTACAAGCAGTGGCGGCTCGTGTATAGGTACTACAGCACCCCCTGTCTTCACTCATTATTATCGATATTATTCAATATAATAAGAGTTTTTCTTGAGTTCTTGTGCGGAACCGGAGCATGTGAGGGAAGTACGATTTACTTCACAGCCCAAGCAACGTGGTGTTTGGCTGTTGTGCGCATGCGGCCATGCGCACATGTCTGAAATAACACGCTGTAGGCTATCGTCTGTTGCTAGGTAGAAAAGTACTGTCTCTATCACAGTAACGATACCACGTGCTTACCGTGTACCATCATATACTTGGATATGATAAAGTATAAACTTAGCGTGCCTGCTTGAAACATAAATTATTTAATAATGGACGCCTTGCATCTCCAAGAAATAAGTTCTGTGATTGTAAGTGAACTACAACAGCTTAATTTTTCACAATTGTCTCTCCATGAGAATTATGCAGTTAATAAAAGAGGTTGTTCAACACTCGATCTTCAAATATAACTACAATGTTAAAATTAAAGGTGTTTGTTACGTTTTACACAGTATTAAAAATTTTCTGAATCAGCACCCCCCTAATTTTAGCTACGAGCCGCCACTGTTGTCAAATAGGCCTAATGACTGCAGAGACTTCGAATAGTAAGCACAATGTATCACGTGATTCTCACATTAATTGGTTTCATCAAAACAGGCACCAAGTTTAATCGCATAGTATTTTTTCACTGCTATAAGTAAAAAAGTATATTTGCGCGTATTCGCTTAATTTAGTCTAAGATATAGGAGAACAAGTAACGCTGAATGTTGTTAACATTGAGATGAGTAATCGCCCCTATTTATAGTATAAGGAAGGCACAACCCTGAATAAGAATGGCTTCTAAGCCTTTTCAATTAAAATCCCATTTACACGTTCCAAAGACGAATTTCGATCAGTAACGGCGCGTTCAGACTAGCGAGTTTTCTTGCAAGCGTGTTCAGACTAGAGAGCAAAACTTGTTGCGAGTTACTCTCCGAGTTACTGACACTCGCTGCTCTATTCACTGCGAGAAGTGTCGAGAGTAACGAAGGCGTAGTTAGACAGTACAGCAGACACACTAGACAGTGAATCTAGACAGCAGACTGCAACCACGGAAGAGTTTGCGGTAACTCGCCGACAGTAACTCGCAAAGCAGTTCACACTTGCAAGTTTGTTGTAACAGACAAAATTCGCTAGTCTGAACGCGTCGTAAGTCTTGTATCACATGCATTCAAAACTGTGTGAGACGTTATCAGTATAGGCCGTATATATGATTCACTTTACATCGACTAAAAGTAAAAAAAGTGAATTTTTCAGAACGGATTTACCGACGATCTTACGTACAATTTTGTTTATAAAGACGTGCCTTTCAAGTATTAAAAGGTTTATAAGGAAACTTATTTGGAAGCTTTACAAATTACCCAAAACAAAATTCTCAAACTAATAATACCATGTAAGGTATGACCATCCCACAAATATAATTTACTTGTCTGTTAAAACTCTTAAAGTGAAAGAAATATATGACATGTATTGTCTACATTTCATGTATCACTATCATAATTCACTACTTCCACCAGCTTTTCAGTCATACTTTAGTCCAGTTTCAAATCAACATGATCATTACACAAGATATTCAGTCGAAAACTATGTACTCCCTCTTCCAAAAACAAATATAATGAAACAGTCATCAAAATATGATGCTATTAAAATATGGTCATCAATTCCGCGTGAAATGAAAACTCTTAATCTTTATCAATTTAAAAAAGCATCAAAGAATTACTTACTACAACGGTATAATTAACTCACAATTTTACTCATCCTGATCTTAAGTTACTAACAAAACTTATTTTGTCCTAATGTACGCTATAACTGATGAAAATGTAATGTTAATTGTCAATTGTTTCACTTATCTGGAGGAGGACTCGAAAGCTCAATGCTCCTTCCTCCTCCTCACAGTAACTCGCATAGTTTATTTCTTTTTCAGTGTAATATCAACTTGTGTGTATGTTTAAGTTGCTGTGGAATAAATTCATAATTCATAATTCATAATTATAAACTGAGATTCATCAGTTTTCGTAAACGCTTTCAATCCTTTTTTCATGAAATTAAAGACGCTACTTTTGACAGAATTCGACAGAAAGATGAGAAAGAGAGAAAGGGAGAAGATTTAAACAGTAACAGAGGGGAAAAGCGACACGGGGAGATAAGAAAGAAAATGAAAAGGAGGAAAAAGAGAAAAAACAAAAATAAAGAGAAAAAATGGCAGGAAAGGAGAGGCAAAAAAGAAAGAAAATGGGAGAAAAGAACGGAATGAGGTCAAGGAAAACAAGAAAAGCTAAAGCAAAGAAAAGAGAAAAAAGAAAAGAAAAGAAAAAAAGAAAAGAAAAGAAGAGAAAAGAAAATCGACTGATCTACTCAAGTACATGATTATCTTTAGTGAACTGTTATCAACACAAATAGTCAAGAATAAGACGTGTAGAGTCCTGACAAGGGTACGTTTGTGACGTTCACGCCTAATGTAGAGAGGCTGATGAGACAACATAACATTTAATTATAATGAATGTCTTTTTATGTTGTCTAGTCAGCCTCTACATTAGGCGTCAAGGAAACACTTTATTCTTACTCACAACAATTAACACATTTCAGCATAAAATTATAAGATTTAATCCCTGTTTTAACAGACTGACCATTTTACATTTTATTAATGCAAGATTAGATTAGATTTATTGACTAATAGTTACAATTATACAGGATAAGAACTTAACAAAGAGGAAAATTAGTGCAAAAAGATCAATAAACAAATTTATCATGTAACTATTAAAATACCGTATTTATTCGAGTATAACGCGCGCACCCCTAATTTTCGATTAAAAATCGGTATAAAATTTTGTTTCACTTTTTCTCGGCTCAGACCAAGAATTGTAAGTGACAAACGTTATTGAACAATTTCAGTCTCTAACGTTCGTCTCTGGTACAGTGAATTCTCGGCTAGCTGCTCGATTTCCGTGGGCCAGGCACCGTCTTACAAAATCTTCTGATGACGCAAATATTATTGATTATTTCCTTAGCTACGCCTCACCCCAGCCCTCGTTTATAACGCGCACCCAAACTTTGAGTTCTTTTTTAGGTAGAAAATTTTGCGCGTTATACTCGAATAAATACGGTAACTTAATTACGGTAGATTTTCACGTTTAGTGTAAACATTTCGTGTTCCTTCATACTTTTGTGTTGTAGAATTCTCGCTTAATAAACTAGTTTAATTTGACGAAGTGTTTTCTGGTTTTCTCTACGAACCTTCCGAGAGAAACAAAACACAACAAGAACTTTACTAAAAAACGAACAGGTGTGACATAACATTGACTAAAATTATTAATTATTGTACTTTGTATATGAAATACGGCATGTATAACTTCATTTTAGACGTGATTATAAAACTCGCAAAGCAGCTGGACGCACGGAAAGAAATGAACTTTCTTACTCTGTGATTTCGAGAAAAAACGATTAAGAATGTAATTTTTAAAAAAAATTATGTAATGTAATGCGTGTTATGTTAGTTTTGTAATGTCACATGTACAAATAGTGTGAACGCAATGAGTGAAATTTATGTAATGTAAAGCATGTTTCTGTTATTTGTGTCATATCAAATGTATATATGGTGTAAAATATGTCATGTAAAATTTAATGTACTTCTGTAATATTGTTTTGTAAAAATATTTTAATACGGTGTTTGTAAATATGTTCGGTTATTGTATATAATTAAGCCTTAGTTTTGCACTTTAGTTTTTTTAGTACGCACTGGACACATTTGTCTTGAACATTGTTGTTATCTTAACATTACGCTGAGGCTTACTCAATTTTATTATAATGAGTGAACCATTTTAATGACAAATAAATAATTAATAATAATAATAATAATAATAATAAATAGGAAATTTTCTAAATATTTTCTGTCAGCAATTCTTCTCGCGTCCTCAGTGTGAAATGACCATTACTGGTTTCTCCACAGCTTTGTCGACTATATAAACGTATTTTTGTATTGTCTAGTGTTACAAGGCTTCCTGGACATAGCAAAGCCTCAGGTTCGACTCAGTGTGCGTCTGTACAGATTTGCTTGTCGAGTTAAGAAACAAAATCAAGATACGGAATTCTTTACCGCGTGAAGTCGTAATTTCTCTTAAACACCATTAATTTAACTACTTTTAAAACTCGCCTTCGCAGACATTTCTATCAAAACTCGTAAAGAATTTATGTTGTAAATGACCGCTGGTCCAAGTTGCCTGCAATCGTAAGATTCTTAATTTAAAATGTTTGCGCACGTAGTAAAACGTCACTGTTTCACCATCCCAGTGTGCACCATTGCTTCACGAAAAACATATTGACAATGCGAAATATTTTATGCTTTTGCTCAGTTACTGAAGGGTGCGCTACGAACGCTCTGAATACCTTTTATAACTTTACTCAATGGGATCTAAACTCTTTTCCATTGACTTACCGTTAAAATGGCTACACAAGTGTCATCGTGAGAGTTTAAATTTTCTAGTATTATACAGTGTTGCAGCTAATGCAAACTCTACATGCAATAAGATAGTACGTAAGTCATATAAAGTTACAAGACGAATTTCTTAAGCCTTGTGCACACATACGTAGTGTATATATATATATACATATATTTAGTTACTGACTGTATCCACAGATTGGGATACTGATTACCTTTTCTGTATTATTACATGTTATATTATTTTCCTAAGTTCATTGAGTCATTAATTAACATTGATCTGTAGCATGATATCATAAACAGTTATATTTTCATATTTTTATTTCAACTCGAAATGAAACATTAATATTTAAGTCAATATTATAGTAGCAATTTTGTTAGTTTCTGGTAATTTTATTTTCGTTTTCTTAGTTAAAAATTAGAAAATTTTATGTATAGAAAAACACAGGCAAATGAAATACATAATTTAATGATATAACTTTTTTCTTTTTTAATATTACTATAGTACATATATTTACGGTTTATATGTGTGTGTGTATACTTCAGTTTATATACAATTAATATGTAATTACAG
The DNA here is from genome assembly GCA_030141605.1 of Tubiluchus corallicola. Classification (NCBI taxonomy): domain Eukaryota; kingdom Metazoa; phylum Priapulida; class Priapulimorpha; order Priapulimorphida; family Tubiluchidae; genus Tubiluchus; species Tubiluchus corallicola. The sequence continues at coordinate 55,130 of JAQGDQ010000810.1, read as the reverse complement.
CACTACATAATACTAATTTAATACTCGCTTTAGGGTGGCTGATTCGATAACTAATGTTCCTCGCCACCTATTCCCATTTGTTTGGCTTTTTTTTATTTATATCTATGTTTCTTTGTATTGTTATTGGGATGAAAAATAATTTATTTGATTTGAATACCACAGCGAGCGTTCCTACAATGAGAAATCTGGACACAAAATTTAACACAGCAATCAAATTATTTCAACTTTTTATTTAATAATAATAATACAGTTCTTTCATAATAATAATAATATAAACCATTTTAGAGCACGTTCAATCATCGGGCATACAGGAAACGTAACAATAGCATTTTATTAGAGATCGAGGTTGCACAGTCGGGTCAACTCGAAATGGAAAAACTCGAATAAAAATGCGTTTTCAAACTACTAGTAATAAACCCCCCAACCGAAATAAATAACACACTGGGCAGTTTTCAAATTTACACAAAAATAAACTTTATTATGAATGTACCGAAACCTGAATGGTTTTAACACATAATTTTTTTCAATTATTAACAAAACAAACCTCGATTTGAATGCATACGGGATAGGAGCACTTTTGCTTCGTTGGCGCCATCTATTAACAGAAAAAGGTACAAATAATAGACCAATTTCGACAATTCGCCGTTTTTCATCAATGCCAAGCAATTACAGGCCTAGAAACTGCTGCTAGTGTTCAATTCTTAGTTTCATTTCAAATTTAATAACAAAATAGCAAATAATTTCGTAACAACGCACAGACACATTTGGTGACCGTTTACAAATCAGGAGAGACGTGCCTTGAGTGAACTAATAAAATATACAGCAGAAAGAAAAACAAATTATATACAAAAACAAACATGGCGGCTGCAAGATGAAGAAAAAATGTTCATTCATCAGCTAGACCTTGTTCAAATATGCAAAGGGTTGGAATAACATTGTTTACAGCACAGCAGAGACAACTAACAATGCAAGCCAACAATCAGGTAAGGGTTGGAAAAACATTGTTTACAGCACAGCAGAGACAACAAACAATGCAACCGAACAATCAGGTAAGGGTTGGAAAAACATTGTTTACAGCACAGCAGAGACAACAAACAATGCAACCCAACAATCAGATGAGGGTTGGAAAACATTGTTTACAGCACAGCAGAGACAACAAACAATGCAACCCAACAATCAGATGAGGGTTGGAAAACATTGTTTACAGCACAGCAGAGACAACAAACAATGCAACCCAACAATCCGATAAGGGGTGGAAAAACATTGTTTACAGCATAGCAGAGACAACAAACAATGCAACCCAACAATCCGATAAGGGGTGGAAAAACATTGTTTACAGCATAGCAGAGACAACAAACAATGCAACCCAACAATCCGATAAGGGGTGGAAAAAAATTGTTTACAGCATAGCAGAGACAACAAACAATGCAACCCAACAATCAGATAAGGGGTGGAAAAACATTGTTTACGGCATAGCAGAGACAACAAACAATGCAACCCAACAATCAGATAAGGGGTGGAAAAACATTGTTTACGGCATAGCAGAGACAACAAACAATGCAACTCAACAATCCGATAAGGGGTGGAAAAACATTGTTTACAGCACAGCAGAGACAACAAACAATGCAACTCAACAATCGGGTAAGGGTTGGAAAACATTGTTTACAGCACAGCAGAGACAACAAACAATGCAACCCAACAATCAGATAAGGGTTGGAAAAACATTGTTTACAGCACAGCAGAGACAACAAACAATGCAACTCAACAATCAGGTAAGGGTTGGAAAACATTGTTTACAGCACAGCAGAGACAACAAACAATGCAACCCAACAATCAGGTAAGGGGTGGAAAAACATTGTTTACAGCACAGCAGAGACAACAAACAATGCAACCGAACAATCAGGTAGGGGTTGGAAAAACATTGTTTACAGCACAGCAGAGACAACAAACAATGCAACCCAACAATCAGATAAGGGGTGGAAAAACATTGTTTACGACATAGCAGAGACAACAAACAATGCAACCCAACAATCAGGTAAGGGTTGGAAAAACATTGTTTACAGCACAGCAGAGACAACAAACAATGCAACCCAACAATCAGGTAAGGGTTGGAATAACATTGTTTACAGCACAGCAGAGACAACAAACAATGCAACTCAACAATCAGGTAAGGGTTGGAAAACATTGTTTACAGCACAGCAGAGACAACAAACAATGCAACCCAACAATCAGATGAGGGTTGGAGAAACATTGTTTACAGCACAGCAGAGACAACAAACAATGCAACCCAACAATCAGATGAGGGTTGGAAAACATTGTTTACAGCACAGCAGAGACAACAAACAATGCAACCCAACAATCAGATAAGGGTTGGAAAAACATTGTTTACGGCACAGCAGAGACAACAAACGATGCAACTCAACAATCAGATAAATTATATTCAGTTCTTACAGTGGAAAACAATTGATGGAACACTTTTTGAAATCCTTCACACTTGTGAGCAAAATTACAAGATACATTTGCAAAAAAGGAAAGCCAGTGAGACTGTGCAAGCAAACTGAACAATGAAATTAAAAAAAACAAGAAGATTTTATGTTTCTTGTAAGCTGCAACGTGGTCTTCTTGAAAACACCTCATCCTTTTCACGTGCCAACAACAACTCAGAATTAAAAACGATCAGAAACACGCAATCCTACAGCAAAAAACTTAACGTAGTGGTTCAAAAGCAACCGTACAATACCCGATTTCAACTAGGAATTAAACCCGGGTTCTTTTGCGTACCTGAAAATAATTTACATCATGTAAAGTGCATAGCAAAAACCTTGCACGTTTAAAGCTTGCTTTAAAGCTATCTGTCAATTACTACACATTACCCGCTTGCGTGTAAGCAACTGCCTAATGCATAGCCGATTAGATTACAAGTTCTACCATACCCCAAGAACAATGAACATCACAAGACTAGGGATGCAATCGGATCCAATCACAACTTAATCAATTCATTCACATGATAAGTTCACACAAGGCCGTATTAAAGTATCGGTTAATAACTCTTGGTTAACTATTCTGATAGCAAAATACAGCAAGGAGCAGGGGAAGATTTTCCTCTAAATGCTGAGGTAAGACACATTTTACTTTGCATTTACCCGGAACAAAGCATCACAACAGTTATAAGTGGGCGTTTCACATTTTTTTATGAACATGGCTGTTTTTTTACTAAGCAATCATAAAAAGCCAAGAAACAATCTTATGTTTATGTGTGTTGTGAGCAGGGACGTTACCGAAACTGAAATTACAAACCGAAACGAAAATTTTGGAATTAAAGGAGACTGATGCCGAAATAAAACTGCACTGAATTCATTTTTGCAAAACCAACTACTATAAAAACCGAAAAACAATCTGAAATAAATGAATGATGAAGTAGCCAAGCAAAAAATTCCGACTAAGAAAGTAAAACAATGTTTACGGTTAAACACTACGATGTTCCAAAAAAATTGACAAATTTTATTTTGTAAATATTTTGTTGCCTATATTTCATAAATTATAAAATTAAAGTTTATTTTATTCAAATTACGCTTTGGCATTTCGGTTAATCGAGTCTGGACACCTTAAAGCTTCACAGTTGTCAGCAGTGAAGATATCCCGCATTGCTGTAAAAAGCACGCTACAAATGGTACAAAAGGTTAAATAAATGATATTTACGCTTTATTTGAACTATTTTAGCCAAAATTTTAAGATATAGGAGAAAACGGGTAAGTGAGATAGATAGTATCAAAATCTCGGGAAAATGCTACGGAAAATTACCAAAGTCTCGGTTAGAAAACTTAATTTCCGACGAAAACAAAACTCAACCGAAAGCGCAATTACCGGCAACATCCCCGACTGTAACACGCCGAGAAATGCTTACTTTGAGCACAAGATCCCATGTTTGTTAAAAAAAAATTGCAAGCAGTCGTACATTAGTTCTTACTTAACAGGCTGTTATTTAATGAACAAAAAATAACTAAGATGTGCCGGCGATGAAGGCATCGGCAGGTGGGAATTCTTTTGGAACTTAGTTTGTACCACAAACGTGTGCCATGCGAACAAAAATTTATTTTTTTCATGCATTTTACATAACATTACAAACATAAATACTTGTGGTTGCACATTAGAGCACTGATTAGAATTGACAGACAATGCTTCGCCAAGCTTTAGAACAATTTAGCTAATTTTATCCTAGTTTTAACGCAACAGCGCCACCTATCAGTAATGTTTGAAACGTCAAGACATCACGAGAGAAGCTTAAACAAACCGACAAGAAAACTGCCATAAAAATTTTCGCAGTTTGATGGTCGTGACACGCTTACCATCAATTTGGCACAATTAGCAAATAACGGAAGGAAAACAAGAGTTACTGCTACAAAACAAAACGTTCTTCTTGGCAAAAACAACCTGCCAAAGCACAATGGTTTCTAACTGTGGAAAAACAACTACCTTACGTGGTTACGTACAATATATTACTCCGTAATAACATGTATAACGTCAATAACTCAAGCGCACAAACAACAAAAAGGCGACACACCGAATACGGTCACTCAGAGAGACAGAATACGGTCACTCAGACGTAATCAAAAGAGTTTTCAGGACGAGAAAGCACCAACTCTTCATTCGACGACAGTTTCTTCCTTTTGGAACGCGAAAGCATCGTCTGGCCCGTCGTTAGGTCCGATAAAACAGTCATGCGGACCGCAAAGTCAAGACGTAGCCAAGCAAATGGACAGCAAGCTACACAAGTTTGATCAGAATACCAGTAACACATTACACACATGCTTACGTTTGCGTTCAAGAGTCACGCTGACAATTTAAACCCGAGTCAGGTAAGCTTCTTAGAAAAAACACACAGCAACTAGTTCTTTTTGCATTGCACACGCTGTATTGATTTTTGTCGTTGCATAATCACACGGAGAAAAAACCGAAAGCGGCGAGCGGCGACAAAACGATGTGAAGCGTGCATCGACGATCACGCTACGATTTAACTGAGCTGGAACGGCAGTCTAAAGTCTGCTCTCGAAGTCTCACTTACACAAAGCACATTCAGCGACTGTTTATTCGATGTTCGTTATAAATCGTCACTAACAATCGCTAAGGATTGTAAATGCCACAAACGGTCACGATCGTAAATTTAACACAGATTACGGTAACTATAAACTACTATCACCAAGGAATCCGTCACCGAAAGGGAAAGTTCCCGTTCTCAACAACTAGGAGTTTCTAATCGCACGTCAGTTTAGGAACTTTCCCAGATGGGTTATTCGCGGATTACCTGGAAGAAAATTGATGAATTGGTATAAGAAATTTTGAAGTACAATCACAAAACATGAAGGAGGTTTAGAAATCGAAATAACACTTAAAAACTATCAGATGGCATATGATATTCTAAGTAAACAAATGCAGACGTGGGTCTAATTAAGTCTGTAGACTCCATATATGATTATAGGTAACGTAGGGCAGTTGTAGAATCACTGCAAGATCACACACGTTTGAGCTTGTCTGAGCACTGAACACATAAGTAAGGTGAAAAGCTTTTATGTTTTGCAAGAATACAAGCAGAAAGTGCAGTGCAGTTTTTTGCAATATGCAGGGATGAGAATGGAAAAAACTCTGAAACGGGTTTTGGGGGCCGCGTCAAAGGGTCCAAGGCGAAGCTCCAATTGCAGCCAGCAACAAATAGCAATTTTGTAACCATAGAGAGCCTCTAAGTGAACTTAAAATATCAATTACCTTGTTTCATGCATAATTTAAAATACCCAACTATCAAGGATACATGATACATAATTGTCTCAAAAACGTCTAAGTACTGGTCGCTCCTATACAAAAGTATATAAAAACTGTCTGCAATTGACTCAAATAACTCCGCACAATTTATTCTATATTTTTATACATAGAGATATACACATGGTTACACTGATGTACGTGATGTAAACAAAGTGACGACCTGCCAACTAGCGGTCAGTTTGTGAAATAATGTACTGGGTCCGTAAAAATTTCCTCAACGAATTTACGCAATTTACAAAAATGGCACCACTGGTCTTACAAAAACTCGGAATTCCGCGTATCCGCAAAAAATTCTCATCCCTGAATATGGTCAAAAATGAGACAAGGTAAAAAGGTGAGAGAAACTTCAAAGCTGGGTACAGCGAATTTTGTTTAAGTATGCACTAGTTTTCGCAAATTTGATGTTTTACATATACTTTAGACAACCACGCAAAGCTAGCAATCTTCATTATAGGCAAAAGAATAGCGGGATTTGCAGAGCTTGAAATGATCTACGAAATGGTTTACCACATGTCCAAAAAAATATACAAACATTTCAAAAGCGGGCATTTTTCAGTAGTTGTTAGAGAAATCCACATTTTTTAATGAGTATCTCGTGTTAAATCAATTTTTTGACAGTTGCCACATACATTTACAAGTAATTTATACAGACAATGCATTACTCCAGGACTGTTAAAAATACGCCAATAAGGAAAAGTAGTTGAATTAGTTACCCAAATACTTGGTACATATTTTTTATAGTAAGAAAGCAAGCAGTAATTGTATATAACCATGACTTTGCAATCATGAAGACACTGACTTAACAATAACATATTCATGATCATCAAACGCCATTACAATGATTATCTCGTAATATTTGCTCCCTCCATTACTGATGATGATGTTCGTCCTTCGAATCGAAGATGACCATAGTGACAGGGATAAAATGTCAGTTTGGGGGGTTGTGATTCCATTGATGGACCTGTCATCATGACTTGGTTTAAAGTGAGGGAGGGATTGCACCAGGTCGCCAGCCTCACTCTCTCCACGCCAGGTGGTGACCTGTCATCATGACTTGTGCGTGACTTGGTTTAAAGTGAGGGAGGGATTGCACCAGGTCGCCAGCCTCACTCTCTCCACGCCAGGTGGTGACCTGTCATCATGATTTGTGTGTGACTTGGTTTAAACAGAGGGAAGGATTGCACCTGGTCGCCAGCCTCACTCTCTCCACGCCAGGTGGTGACCTGTCATCATAACTTGTGCGTGGCTTGGTTTAAAGTGAGGAAGGGATTGCACCAGGTCGCCAGCCTCATTCTCTCCACGCCAGGTGGTGACCTGTCATCATGACTTGTGCGTGACTTGGTTTAAAGTGAGGGAGGGAGGGATTGCACCAGGTCGCCAGCCTCATTCTCTCCATGCCAGGTGGTGACTTGTCATCATGACTTGTGCGTGACTTGGTTTAAAGTGAGGGAGGGATTGCACCAGGTCGCTAGCCTCACTCTCTCCACGCCAGGTGGTGACCTGTCATCATAACTTGTGCGTGACTTGGTTTAAAGTGAGGGAGGGAGGGATTGCACCAGGTTGCCAGCCTCACTCTCTCCTCGCCAGGTGGTGACCTGTCATCATAACTTGTGCGTGACTTGGTTTAAAGTGAGGGAGGGATTGCACTAGGTCACCAGCCTCACTCTCTCCAGGCCAGGTGGTGACCTGTCATCATGACTTGTGCGTGACTTGGTTTAAAGTGAGGGAGGGATTGCACCAGGTCACCAGCCTCACTCTCTCCACGCTAGGTGGTGACCTGTCATCATGACTTGTGCATGACTTGGTTTAAAGTGAGGGAGGGATTGCACCAGGTCGCCAGTCTCACTCTCTCCATGCTAGGTGGTGACCTGTCATCATGACTTGTGCGTGACTTGGTTTAAAGTGAGAGAGGGATTGCACCAGGTCACCAGCCTCACTCTCTCCATGCTAGGTGGTGACCTGTCATCATGACTTGTGCATGACTTGGTTTAAAGTGAGAGAGGGATTGCACCAGGTCACCAGCCTCACTCTCTCCACGCCAGGTGGTGACCTGTCATCATGACTTGTGCGTGACTTTGGTTTAAAGTGAAGGAGGGATTGCACCAGGTCACCAGCCTCACTCTCTCCACGCCAGGTGGTGACCTGTCATCATGACTTGTGCGTGACTTGGTTTAAAGTGAGAGAGGGATTGCAGCAGGTCGCCAGCCTCACTCTCTCCACGCCAGGTGGTGACCTGTCATCATGACTTGTGCATGACTTGGTTTAAAGTGAGGGAGGGATTGCACCAGGTCGCCAGCCTCACTCTCTCCACACCAGGTGGTGACCTGTCATCATGACTTGTGCGTGACTTGGTTTAAAGTGAGGGAGGGATTGCACCAGGTTGCCAGCCTCACTCTCTCCACGCCAGGTGGTGACCTGTCATCATGACTTGTGCGTAACTTGGTTTAAAGTGAGGGAGGGATTGCACCAGGTCGCCAGCCTCACTCTCTCCACGCCAGGTGGTGACCTGTCATCATGACTTGTGCGTGACTTGGTTTAAAGTGAGCGAGGGAGGGATTGCACCAGGTCGCCAGCCTCACTCTCTCCACACCAGGTGGTGACCTGTCATCATGACTTGTGCGTGACTTGGTTTAAACTGAGGGAGGGATTGCACCAAGTCGCCAGCCTCACTCTCTCCAGGCCAGGTGGTGACCTGTCATCATGACTTGGTTTAAAGGGAGGGAGGGATTGCACCAGGTCACCAGCCTCAGTCTCTCCACGCCAGAAGTATGATCCATGGGAAAGGCGGAGCCAGTACATCTGCTACTTCAGGAGTTGTCGGAATCATGGTGCTATGCAACATGACGCGCCTATAGGGACTCCAGCTCCAGATTTTTCCTTGGGGTTTACTCCCGGAGCCTTCCCCACGGAGGGTATAGCCACAAGGCAGTGGAGGTTTGTGATCAGTGTTTTCCTTCACCTAGATGGATTGCCGGCCAAGGCTAAGGAGCCCCATCTACCCCCACTCTCACTCCGATACTAATTAGCATCTAATTAGCATACATAATTAGCCGAGAGAACATTTTGGAAGAAAGAAACAGAGAAAGCAGAAACTGTCATGTTTAAGTCACAGTAAGTTTCGTAAATACACAATTATAAACGAACTGAATACTTTTCATTGACTGCTGATGATGAAAATGAAACTCCTTACCTCTTTTCATCTCAGACTCGATGTCTAACCAGCCTGAAACAGAAATAATAAAGCATTTACAAGAGCTAGAAAAGAGGAACTTTAGTCTCAAGTACAAAATGAGTGAAATTTTTGTTTCAAGCGATTCATTTGTAATCACCGAATTGCAGACAAGCGTCTTGTTTTGAGTCACCATGGGTAAACCATTCTATTCATCCCTCTCCTGAACTGAATAGTTAATGGCTACCACAAAGTAACGGCACATTCAGACTAGCAAGCAACTCTTGCCAAATAAACTCGTCAAGTAACTAGCAAACACGTTCAGACTAGCAAGCAATTCTTGCCAAATAAATTCGTCAAGTAACTAGCAAACACGTTCAGACTAGCAAGCTTTCTCGCCAAATAAACTCGTCAAGTAACTAGCAAGCACGTTCAGACTAGCAAGCTTTCTTGCCAAATAAACTTGTCAAGAAAGTAGCAAGCACGTTCAGACTAGCAAGCATTCTTGCCAAATAAACTCGTCAAGTAACTAGCAAACACGTTCAGACTAGCAAGCATTCTTGCCAAATAAACTCGTCAAGTAACTAGCAAACACGTTCAGACTAGCAAGCAATTCTTGCCAAATAAATTCGTCAAGTAACTAGCAAACACGTTCAGACTAGCAAGCTTTCTCGCCAAATAAACTCGTCAAGTAACTAGCAAGCACGTTCAGACTAGCAAGCTTTCTTGCCAAATAAACTTGTCAAGAAAGTAGCAAGCACGTTCAGACTAGCAAGCATTCTTGCCAAATAAACTCGTCAAGTAACTAGCAAACACGTTCAGACTAGCAAGCATTCTTGCCAAATAAACTCGTCAAGTAACTAGCAAACACGTTCAGACTAGCAAGCAATTCTTGCCAAATAAACGCGTCAAGTAACTAGCAAGCACGTTCAGACTAGCAAGCATTCTTGCCAAATAAACTCGTCAAGTAACTAGCAAACACGTTCAGACTAGCAAGCAATTCTTGCCAAATAAACTCGTCAAGTAACTAGCAAACACGTTCAGACTAGCAAGCATTCTTGCCAAATAAACTTGTCAAGAAAGTAGCAAGCACGTTCAGACTAGCAAGCAATTCTTGCCAAATAAACTCGTCAAGTAACTAGCAAACACGTTCAGACTAGCAAGCAATTCTTGCCAAATAAACTCGTCAAGTAACTAGCAAACACGTTCAGACTAGCAAGCATTCTTGCCAAATAAACTTGTCAAGAAAGTAGCAAGCACGTTCAGACTAGCAAGCAATTCTTGCCAAATAAACTCGTCAAGTAACTAGCAAACACGTTCAGACTAGCAAGCAATTCTTGCCAAATAAACTCGTCAAGTAACTAGCAAACACGTTCAGACTAGCAAGCATTCTTGCCAAATAAACTTGTCAAGAAAGTAGCAAGCACGTTCAGACTAGCAAGCAATTCTTGCCAAATAAACTCGTCAAGTAACTAGCAAACACGTTCAGACTAGCAAGCAATTCTTGCCAAATAAACTCGTCAAGTAACTAGCAAACACGTTCAGACTAGCAAGCATTCTTGCCAAATAAACTTGTCAAGAAAGTAGCAAGCACGTTCAGACTAGCAAGCAATTCTTGCCAAATAAACTCGTCAAGTAACTAGCAAACACGTTCAGACTAGCAAGCAATTCTTGCCAAATAAACTCGTCAAGTAACTAGCAAACACGTTCAGACTAGCAAGCATTCTTGCCAAATAAACTTGTCAAGAAAGTAGCAAGCACGTTCAGACTAGCAAGCAATTCTTGCCAAATAAACTCGTCAAGTAACTAGCAAACACGTTCAGACTAGCAAGCAATTCTTGCCAAATAAACTCGTCAAGTAACTAGCAAACACGTTCAGACTAGCAAGCATTCTTGCCAAATAAACTTGTCAAGAAAGTAGCAAGCACGTTCAGACTAGCAAGCAATTCTTGCCAAATAAACTCGTCAAGTAACTAGCAAACACGTTCAGACTAGCAAGCAATTCTTGCCAAATAAACTCGTCAAGTAACTAGCAAACACGTTCAGACTAGCAAGCATTCTTGCCAAATAAACTCATCAAGTAACTAGCAAGACGTTCAGACTAGCAAACTTTCTCGTCAGATAAACTCATCAAGTAACTAGCAAGCACGTTCAGACTATAGTCAAAACTCCCCGTGAGTTACTCTCTCACAGTAAACGCGAGCTTCTCTATTCACTGCGAGAAGTGTAGAGAGTAACTGGTCGAGGTGTTCACACGAGACAGTAACTCACGGGAAATCAACTTGCTCACAGTAACTCCCAAATCAGCTCACACATGCGAGTGTACTGTCAGACAGAAATCTTTTCGCTAGGCTAAATGCGCCATAAAAGCTCAAAACACGTAGGGCTTTGCTAACTAGAAGTGCTAAGGAAACCCAAGTAAAGCCTAAAATAATGTTACTTTTAAAATCAATATTTTCCTACAAATATTATCCATATTAATACCAAAGGTCTGTGCGCTAAGCAGAACGGAAGACAGTTAAAAACCTTCGCCCAACTTACTTTGTCCAATGTAGTTGACCAGCTGCTGGACATGGAAGGTTATTGCTTTGGGCTCGGACGCCGGTTCTCGATAGGTCGGCAGCGCAACCGCACGCGCAGGAGGTAATGCCGGAGACTCCGTGGTAGGCTGCGCCTGCGACACTCCGTCAACTTTCACGCCAGACTGAATGAAATCCGGCACGTTCTGACCGATGTCCATAAACACAAGTCCCTGAGTTGATATGTCTGCAGAGAAAGTAGCCGGAAAGCTGACCGCCGACGACGTGTGTGAGGTGACGCAAGATACGGCTGCAGAACTGATGGTAATTGCTTGACTAGTGACCTGTTTGTAAATTAAACTCATCAGACAAGTGAAATTAACACTTTCAGAAATTCTCAGTAAAAATTGCTCTATAGTTTTATGCAAAAATAATCAAAGAATTATTGAATTTTACCCTTAAATGTTCTACACTATTAGTGACTTGCAGTAATAGAGACTTGCAGTATTATGTAACAGTCTCATGTAATAGAAACCCAGGTAAATTACTTCACATATAAAGGACCCTATCATCAAAGCAAAATTATCGATTTTTAACCTCAATTTTTCGCAAACTCGGCCTTCGAACAGCTCGGTTTCCGCACTCACATACATCTTGCATCATTGAAGGAGCTTCCTACATACCGTTTGCACTGAATGTGTAGCAATAATCCATAAAAATATGAGTAAAAGTACAGGTCTAGATACACCCTCGCTCTGACTCAACTTCGGCTATAAGGGACGGTTTTTTCCGGTCCCGAGATTTATATCCAAAGTTGACTGTACATAAATTTTTATCATGTATGTTCCTAGGACGTAACTTCTTCCTGACCATGAACATTTAAGCAGTTTCATCAGCTTCCTACGATAAAAGCACACATACACTGAACGTAAATGAAATTTGTCTCTGATGTGCAAAAATTTTGTTTTTCAATTTTTTGATTTGGAGAGCAAATTAGTATTATATAATTATGAAAACTTTGTGACAAATTTTATCAGAATAACTTTTAGCCCTTCTGATACCCAACACAGACTACTGCAGTTCTCCCTGAAAAGTCGTCTACATGTGTAAAAGTTGAATAACTCTTTTCCGAGAAAATAGCCAAAAGAATTTTTTGAAATATTCCAAGTTTTGTAGCTGTTCAAATATCAACTTATTTATAAACTTTCCGGTAAAGAAAAACAGAGTAAACATATCAGCAGCTGTTACATTCCGTGAAAACGTTCTATGTATGAACTGATGGTAATTAGTGCGTGCATTCAGAAAGCCTTTTTGAAGCGATTGATGATGATCGTGAAACCATTTGAGTACACTTGACAATACCTCACAGCCAAAGCTACTGTAATAGTAGCAGTTTTAACATATTTTAACAGCTAGCTAGAATCTTACGCAGTCCATTTTTTCTTGTTCCCAAGCAAGATCCTGCTAGAAAATCACAGTCTAATGCACAATTAAGTAAAATCCACGTAAAACAAGTGAAGTTTCTAAAAGGATACAGCAGACAGCTTTGCTTTACCAACAAGTCACGTGACTATTGTATTTAAGATGCATTGTCACGTGACTGTTGTAGTTAATATGCATAGCACTTAACCTTTGACCTACAGCAACTGCGCGTGCGCACAACGAAATCGTGAAGACTTATTAGTGTAACTGCATTCAATTGTTAGCAGGCTGTTGTAGAAAATATAGAAAACTGACTGAAATTTGTAAACAATACAAGCATAAAAACTCTTGAGAATTGTTTTCACTGTCAAACACTTGCACATTGACAACAAAATGTTTGAGTTTGCCAGCATTTGAAAGACGGGAATTTGGGGCGGTAAAGGTTGTGCGCACGTGCAGATGCTGTAGGTCAAACGTTAAGTACTTTGCATCTTAACTACAATAGTCATGTGACAATGCATCTTAAATACAATAGTCACGTGACTTCGGTAAAGCAAAGCCGTCTGCTGTATCCTTTTAGTAACTTCACTTGTTTTACGTGGACTTTACTCAATTAGGTTCTGTCGGGAAAAATTTAAGAAATCAGATGTTATTACTAACCTGACCACTGCATTCTGTTCCAGTGAAGACCGGTTCAAAGCCGAAAGATAAGCCATGGTCGTCGGCGACGTTTCTAACCGATGACTTCTTCTTGCCACCAATGTCAAAGATCACCCTGCCGCGACACCGCTGCGGGTCAGTTGCTTTCGGTCGTTTCTGGTCGGCACGTCCGGCAGGTTCCACGAGTACGGAGTCGCTTCCCGCACCGCTACTAGACGTGAACAAAACAGTATCCTTGGTGCAAGCGACGTTGTTAGTCAATGGCACACATTCATTCATTACGTTCACTGAGCTAACTATATTACCGTTATTGCGCACCACATTATAAACTTGAGCAAACTCGGCGGCGTCTTTAGCTTTCACTAAGCCGTTATCGTTGCCGTCAAAGCAGCACGGAGGAATACGGCCGACGTCGTACTGACCCGGATCTATCGAGAAGTCGAACCATCGGGGGTTCGTCTTTTGACACACTGCCGCGTAGCTACGCGCGGGGGGCTGTTTCTGTTCTACAGGCACGTTTGTGACGATTGCGGGTTTACACGGTAGACTAGGAAAACTGTCTTCTTCGTTTACGTTAATTAATAGCTGTTGAGCGAAGCCATTCGATTGGTTATTTACAACAGGTTTAGCGCTATTAGACAACTTACTAGAACTATTATCTACACACTTAGACTGGTCTAGTTCACCAGTACATTTTCTTGAGTTTATCAAGTCAGAGTTTGTTTCGTTTGCTTGAGGCGAGACCATAACATTGTTCAACATTTTAACATTCACATTACGCTGAGCAAATTTGTCCAGAACATTTTCATTTTTAGACTCGATGCTCTCACTAGAAATGACAACTCCGTTTTCGGCACTAGTTTTTGCACAGCTGCTTTTACCCGAACAAACTTCTGAACTTGTTGATTTTGTGGCGTAAACACCACCCGTTCCCGCCGCTGCCGACGTCGAAACGGTGACTTTTGGCCAACTTTTTTCAGTTTGTGGTGGCAACACTAAGGCAGCCGATAAAGCTTGATTGTCACAAGATGCAGCGCCTGCAGTTTCGCTGTTACCGAGCTGATTATTGTCAACGCCCTTCCAAGCCGGTAAAATTGCAGCTTGCGGGACGTACGCGACGACTGCCTTATTAGTTTCGCTATTACCGCTGCTTTTCGGATTACTTACTTCTACAGCAGTAGTGGTTTCCCTTGCATTCTTTCCGTCATTTCTTTGCACCGGCGCTTCACAATTAGTTTCTTCTTCTTCTTCTTTTTCATGTACATGAACACTATTAGGGTTTTTCGGTAAAATTGTTTGGGTATCACAGACTTTACTTTCTACGAGCGAAGACGGCGGTTCAAGAGCACAGCTCTGTGAAGCACTGGGACTCGACTGAGTATCATTCGCATCCCGAACATCTTGGTCAAGTTCATCTGTTTTACTACCACATGAAGAACTCGGTCGTGCACTGTTAGCAACAGGTGGGTGTCCAGGATTAGAGTCACTGCAAATTTTTTGCCTCGTATCGTCCTTGTGCACGTCTTTGTGTGCTTTAATCGCATCGGCGTACGACGACTTGGTCACTTTCTCCACGGGAGACGTAGGCGAGCTTACGGTCGAGTTTCCGTCGTGGTCAACGGAAAGTTTTCTACTGGTTACCGGAAGCGACCTAATTGATTCCACGTCGCTAGCGTATTCGGGAGAGAGACAATCTACGGGAGCGTTTCCGGTCGAGTTTCTGCGACCGTCTGCGGTGGAATGAGAAATCTTCCGCGACGCGTAACTTTCTCCGGAATTGTGAGTCCCGCGGTGTTTCGAACCCGTTTTCTGCTTTTTCTTCACGACGCAGAATTTTTCGTCCGAAGAGTCCGCATCAACTCCTCTGTCAAAAATGGAATGGTCAAACTTAGGGATGTCGTCCGGGATCGGAGCTGAAAGTTCTTTCCCATCTTGTGAAACGTCACTGCTGCTATTGCTGTAAATGTCGATCACCACGGAGCCGCTGTTACTCGTCACGATCGAGTTCTCTTTTGCTTTTTTCAGCGGCGGACTGACAATCGGATTCTCTTTCTTCTTGTTCTTTCGTCGTTTGTCTTTGTCGACCTCCTTGCTCTTTGGCTGCGGCCCGTCGATAAACTCGATGAGTTCGTCAATTTCCATGTTGCCGCGGTTACCGTGTAGTTCGCCAGCAGTCTTGTAGCCCTGCGGCATGTAAAAAAGATAATCTATTGAAACTCCAACATACAACTGCCATTTTATTACAGCTCTAGTGTAATGTTAAGTACTGCAGGTAACAGAAAAACATATGCATTACCTTCCTTTCATTAAAATACATGGAATTAATTGGCATTGATTAGCTAGTTTCAGGGATGAGAATGACAAATTGCAAAAAACTTTGAAACAGGTCGGAGATTTGGGGGCCGCGTAGGCCCCCATGGGGTTCAAGGGGGCAAAACCCCCTTGGAGCCAGCAACAAATTGCAATTTTGTGAGCATAGAAAGCCTCTAAGTGGACTTAAAATATCAATTACCTTGTTTCGTGCATAATTTAAAATACCCAACTATCAAGGATACATGATACCTAATTGTCTCAGAAAATGCCTAAGTACTGGTCGCTCCTATGCAAAAGTATATAAAAACTGTCTGCAATTGACTCAAATAACTCCGCACAATTGATTCTGTATTTTTATACATAGAACACGTGGTTAAACTGATGTACGTGATGTAAACAAAGTGACGGCCTACCACCTAGCGGTCAGCTTGTGAAATAATGTACTGGGTTCGTAAAAATTTTCTCAACGAATTTACGCGATTTACAAAAATGGCACTACTGGTCTTCCAAAAACTCGGAATTCCGCGTATCCAGGGAAAATTCTCATCCCTGTAGTTTACTGATGTGATTAATGCCCCCCACCCCCTTCCACCAGCTGAACGGAAATTCCTCTCAGCAGTCTAACAAACACAAAACAACACATTTTCAGGAGTTTTCCTGACTTTTAGTATTCAGTTATAACAATATTCAAACAACACATGAAAGTTTCGAGGAATAAAGTTACGAAATTCTTCACTTGAAATTCATATGTAAGCATTCATTTACATAGTCTGATAATAAATAAGAAGAAATGAAAGAGTTAAACAGACGGACAAACAGTCGGAAAAAAATCAATAAAATCACCACCCGTAAGTGATTCCAGGTTAAAGTCAAAAAGGTTTAATATCATACCCAGAAGGTTGGCCTGTTAGTACTATTATTAGGACATCTTTCTCTAATGTGGAAAACACTTTTATGAAAATGGATATTCTGCATTGACATGAAACGTAATTTTCACTTCAAATTACACTAAATCTTTGAGAAAACCATTTACCATCATAATAGATCATAACCGTAAGGCACAGCCATCGTCACAGGGTCGAATTAATAAAAATACTTCTGTTTCCGTCTAATTCCCTGGATAATTTTTTTACTGCACACCACATGCATACGTACACTGATATATAATGTGTCGGCCAGTCATTATTTTTGGAAGAGGAATCAAAACTGGGAGCCTGTCATAGCAGTTTTATTTTAACACGAATCACTGAAAAATATGTTTGGAAAGATATCCGTTCTCGGTGATTTGCAACCCTTTCCAATTTCCCTGACTTTTCGCCCCATTTTCATCATTTTTTTTGACTTTTCCTGTATTTTCAAGGATTTTCCAGGATTTTAACTGACCATGGGAACTCTCCTGTATGTATCACGTTTTTTATGTATGAAAAGGAAAAAACAAATTTCTGTTCTATTCTGTTCTACTAGTTTTCAAGCTACTTAAGTCCTCCTGGAGTCGTAACTTAAAGTACAAGAAAAGGGGCACCTGAAGTAGGTTTCAGAAAAATGGACTTAAAAAATTATATGACTTTATAGCAATTTTATGCGTATATCTTACTCGCACTGAAAGGAATTTTAGTTTGTTTTCATTTTAAATCTCCCGCAATACTGTTCCGAAGTCGCCATTACATGAAGTCATGCACCAAACGTAAATGAAGGGAAGAAAAGGCAATGTCAAATTATGTCTCAAAGGACTTTCCGTGTAAATCTATATTACTTAGATGCTTACTTGCTAGAAAGACTTATGTAACTAGAAAAGGAAATTATTAATTATTTAAAATGTTTTCACCAATTGGCAAAATGTCGCTGACTCACCCTCCAGGGTGCACCACTCACAACCCAAAAAATGTATTTTTAATCTTATTGACAAGATACAGAAATTTTAAAGTTTATTTAGTTAGTGACTTGTGCGCTACGAATGCTCTGATTATTTTTTCAAACTTTACAAAATGTTATCTAAATTTGTTTCAAATGACCTGCCGTGAAAATGGCCGCGTCTAACGGTCATCGCGGGAATTTAAATTTACATGTTTTATACAGCGTGACTGCCGATTGAAGTCCTGCATGCAAAAAACGCAGTATATGTAAGCGATATAAAATTTCAAAACGAATTTTTCAAGCTTTATGTTTATGAAGGGTTTTCTTGCACTTTAAGTCCTCCTAGTAAACAGTTGATTAACAACAACTTAAAGGCATTAATGTTACCAGCATCGGTAATTTTTAGTGGCAAGCAATCTTACCAAGTTGAATCTCACAGAAAAATATCATTAGCTGCAGATGAATCTTTTACCTTGTTGGCTTCTTTCATTTGCTTTTTTTGTTTCTTCTGCTGGAATCGGTCGTTCCCGTAACCGGACTCCAGCAGCGACTGCCGCTGAGGGAAATCTTTAGGGCGAGCGCCCGTTTCGGAACCGTACGGAATGGGGTTGCCGTTAATGTCGAACCTGCTGCCCCCTATTAAAAAAACGAACAAATAGAAGGTTTTTGACATATGAAGTGTTCTCGTCTTGATTTGCTTTAACAAATAAACTGACTTTGTAGTTTTTATAAGTCACGTAATAGGTGATTTCTGTACGAGTTGCAATGCAGTTGATTAATATTTGCAATACAAGAACTTTGTCACAATGTGATGACTGCATTGTTTTAAATCTAGACAATGCAACATGCACGAACTTGCTACTGTGCACATAAGCGCAAATGCTAGAAACAGAGCAACGTAAGCATTGCAATCGAAATTACGCCACGCTAAATTTAGTTAGTAAACGGTTTGTGGCAGGCCCGGTTCAATAGTTTCGCTCGCCTTGCTGATTCCGGCTGTTCACCTCGTTAAGAGAGGACGCATTCACAGAAACAGAGAATGCTAGAAACAGAGCAACGTAAGCATTGCAATCGAAATTACGCCACACCAAATTTAGTCAGTAAATGGTTTGTGGCAGGCTTGGTTCAATAGTTTCGCTCGCCTTGCTGATTCTGGCTGTTCACCTCGTTAAGAGAGGACGCATTCACACTCGAATGTGGTCAAAATATCAGGGAACCAACTTTTATTCTTCAGATTAATTGGCACTTAACGATTTCATTAACTAGATTATGAATGTGAATGCTCAGAATGTTCATAAGCCACTTTATTTTTACGTGGTTTATTTTACCAGTTATTACCTATTGTGGGTAATGATATGAAGAAAGGAGATGCTGAAAAATTGTCGACTAGTCGGGATTAGAACCGGAGACCTGGGATTAGTACATCCATGTGCCTCTAGCTGAACTACCAATCCAACGTGACAGAGCACACGACATTTCCTCCTTGTAGCACCTAATCCGAGAGCACCGCAATGGGTAATAGATGTTACAAAATAAATTGCAGCGGTTTATGAACATTCTGGAATTCACAGTCATCATCTAGTTAATGAAATCAGGACATCTCTGGCCAGTTTAGTGGCTCATTTTCAGTCGCACGTGCGAGGGTTAGCCTCGACAATGACCAAGTTTCATTCACGCCACAACTATTAACACCGAGTATGCGTAGCTACGGAATGCCAGCTTCCAGTTTACCGCGTGCCGAAGCGTAGGGTATATAAAACCGCCATTGCTCATTTTGTCAAACGTACAATTCTGTTACAAGTACGGCATCGTTTACCTTCAATTCTGTTACTTTTCAAATGAATCTTTGTAGCTGCCTTGTCGTTTGCAGCGATGTTATCGAGGATGCTCTCCACTGGCTTCAACATCAAATCCGGGTGCGGAGGATAACAAAACGGCGGATTCTTTTCAGCTGCAACCGTGTCACTTGACACCTACAAATATGGAAAGTTAGCGTGTGAAGAAAGTAAAAATGATAGTTCATCATATAATTAACAAAGTATGTATGTGTCATCGTATGTTTTCCTTTGTGCAACTTTCTCTCTTCCCATCCATATTTCCCCCCCCCTCTCTCTCTCTCTCTCTCACATGAAGTTATGAAGTTATTAAGGAGTAGACCCCTTAAAAATCTTACAGAAAAGGCCAAGTCACTTCTTGCCTTGTTAGGATGCTGGGTTTATTTTATGACTATTAGCATTTAAGAAGAAATGCGCACAACTGTTTAAAAAGCACAGAGTTAATTTAGACTACAGCTGCACGGAAATTTTCGGGCAGCCACCATTCACTTGAAAATTGTGACTTTTCGTAAGCGCATCGTTACTTTTTGTAAGTGCTTAAACTGATTCACACTTCTGTAGCTTAATTAATGTTTACGCAAAAACCTCGCGAAATTAGCTATATTATTAAGCTTATCAAGCTTGACAAAAATTGACAGTGCACCGGTTTCTTTACTTGATGTATGACCTCATCGGCGGAAGAATAGGCGTTCAAAATAAGAGCACCCAAGTGTGAAATGATCGCAACTATAAAGATATTTTACTAATTACACGAGGCGCTTATGCTTTTACTACTAAATCTTTCTAACATTTTTTGCAAAGATTGAAATAAGTTTAAAATGAATTTGAATAAACTGAATTTCCAGAAAGTTTGGCCTTTCCTCTAAGCCATGATCAAGTAACTGTTTAAATTGTATAAATAAGCAGGGCATATCACAACTTTTTCGCAACGGCATTTCCGACCTATTGCTACAAGTGCTGTCAATTTATCTACGATTACTTCCGAATAAGATTATTTCTAACAAAGACATAGTTTCGACAATAAATTACGAAAACTTTCGTAACTCTCCATTAAAAGGAAGGCCATCTGAGATACTTGGCAAGTTAATAACCCCAAACATTAAGTTGCAAACTCAAACAAGATTAAAGGTCAAGCAGCACTGGTGCGGCATAACGCTCTATTAAAGAGTACAAGGGTCGGTTAGCAAGAACATTAACTGGTGCCAATAAACTTGAGCAATTCTATTGATGTTACACAATCATGATACTAGTTACTAGTCATCAAAGACGCAGAAGACCAATGTTATAAATTACCGGCGATCCCGATTGTTGTCTCCGGATGGAATTTCTCGACTTGAACTCATTGGCTGGTTGAGTAATTGCCGCGACATTCTGAGCTTGGTCTATGACCACGACTCGTTCGACGCTGCTGCGGTTGCTGCCCGTCTGCAGCGGGAAATCCACGCCGTCGTCGACGTCACGCGATCTTTCGTCTCCGCGTTCTAGCGTCTTCATCTCTATTTCCCTTTCGCAGCCATCGGTCGTGTCGCGATTGGCTAACAAGCTAGCGTACTGCTGCGCCTTCTCCTCGGCGCGCACGCCGTCCAATGACGGGTAAATAGACGGATATAGCCCGCTAGATTTTTGAACGGTCCCGTACGAAGGTTTGCCAACTTTACAAAGTAATGCTTCACTCGGGGAAGACTGTTCCGTGGATTCAGTCTCCTCGTGACTAGTCCTATTTGCTTCCGTTTCCGTCGTATCTTCTCCTGAGGTATCGTCTGCGAACGGAATACCGTCCGAACTGTCTGAAGCGTAATTAAGCGGTCTGTAGGCGTAACGCGTATCGAGGTCTACGCCTCTGAGTTTTATCATGGTCACTTCGTCAGACACCGGGTAATTAACCGGCCGCTTAAATTGACTAGATGGTATACTGTCTGCCTCAGGTAAAGGCTTTGCCGATATTAGTCTCACATTTTCACAGCCAGACGAACTGCCTTTAAATCTGTGACGCACGGAAGTGGACTCCGCTTTTTTCCAGTCTATAAGTTTTTCTGGATCTGGATTTTTCAGACTACTAGAAAATGCACTCTTTGGCGCGAGTCCATGAAGCAGTTTTTTCTGGGAAGAGTTCCACGTCTTATCTACACGTTGCTCATTAGATATGTCTGGCTTCATTGATGAATCCACGATTACACATTTTAAATCAGTCGAGTCATCGTCATCGGAGGTTCCCGACAAAGTGCCATTCAGCACCGGTTTAGATGGCTCGGCGTTTTCGGAGTGCAAGCTACCGGTATTGCAGTCATTTTTCGCTGACCACCGGTCAGACTTATCACGATTTTCAGATGCAGGCTTGTCTTCCTGTTTAAACCTGGCCTCAGTCTTACCTACGCACTGGTAAGCTGTATCTGACACAATGTCCATTTTGTTGTCCACAAAATTGTCTTTCACATTTCTGCGCTTGTTACCGCTGCGCAGGTCTAGCGACGGGATGTCCTGGTCTTCGTCCAGATTAACGTTCAGCTCTTTGGCCACAGTTTGCATGACCGACGGGTCTTTGTCCATGCACAAGGCCAAGAACTCGTGAAGGTCTTCATCGGGAAGTCCTTTGCTTTCAAAGTTCTGAGCAAAGTACTTGGCTTTTTCGCGCCGAGCTCCTCGTTGTTCAGACGCCAGCTGCAAAATACATAAATATTTGTTAGTTTATCTGATAAACTCTACGGTAGTTGTGATAAAAAACAAACAAATATATTCATTCCACTTAGAGCAAATGGCACTCGGGTCACTAAAACACTAAAATTCTTTTCTGGATAAAGTTTCAATTTCTACTTAATCCAAGATTCAATTTCGGAATCCTGGAATATAAAACGAAATCCGAATATGAACATATTCAGTTATTGTTTTGTTCTCATAGAATGATTGCTGTAAAAGTCGATCTTTTCATTAAAGATCAAAAGAAAACACTCTTCGCAAATAAGACTTAAAAATTTCGTCTTGGAAATCCTACCGCTTGCAAGTTCTCTTACTGCATACAGGGCTTGCGTTAGCAGTAACGCTGTATGAAACTTGTAATTTTAAACTGTCATGATGATCGTTAGGTACAGCGATTCATTTAAAACAAGTTTACATAACATTGGATAAAGTAAATATGATCAGACCATTTGTAGCACACACTTTGTTGACTTAAGCAAAAATATAAAAATTTGACTTAATATTTAATAAGCGCAATAATGTATTCTTTTGATAAGCCAGTGGTGCACACTGGGATGGCGGTACAGCGATGTTTTATCAGGTGGCGTGATTATTTTAAATTATTAAGAATTTTCTTTTCCACTTACCTAAGTTTTTCAAACAGGTAAGCGTAATGCTAAATAATATCACTTTGTGCGGAAAGTTTTTTGGAACACACTTCCCCTTTAACGGTGGCAGAAGTTCTAAAGACTTATTGAAGTTTTCATGTGAGGCGATTGATTACAATAATCGATTTTCGAATACTTTCCGTACCAATCACTCACTCAATCATTGATCGGATCATTTTTCTAAATTCTTCTCCATTTTTGTGACAATAAAGTTGCATATGGAATTAGCGAACCATAATAAAAAAACATTTAAAGTTAGAAATGGGAGACCATTAATAAAAAAAGGGAAGCCAAGAAAACCAGCATTGACTCTCTCGAGGAGGAACTATTCACATACTTTGCAGAATTCTTCCTCCGGCATTTCAGCGGTCAATCGAATTTTCTCTTTCAATTCGTTTAACTGAAATTTCAAAAATTGAAATTTTTTTTACAAGCGGCACTAACAGCGTTGTACAGTACTCGCATAACTTCCTGCAAAAAGTACACACATCTCAAGCCTAAGTTAAATAATGTCACACAATGAAACGCATCGTAAATCATAGTTATCACGTATGAATCAACATCATGTATAAAGGGTGAGTGACTTGTTTGTCTCTCCACTATCTCTCTCTCTCCTTCATTCTCCCTCTCTCTCTCCCTCCCTCAATTTCTCGTGCCACTCTGTATGTGTCAGTCGTTTGTTTTCCTTTGTCTAACTTTCTCTCTTCCTATCCATATTTCCTCTTTCCCTCTCACCTCTTTCTCACTCTCTAGCTTTCTCTCTTTTTCTCCCTCCTTTCTCGCGCCACTCTGTATGTGTCAGTTGTATGTTTTCTTTTGTCTAACTTTCTCTCTTCCTATCCATATTTCCTATTTCCCTCTCACCTCTCTCTCTCTCTCTCCCGCTTTCTCATTCTCTCTCTCCCTCTCACCTCTTTCTCCCTCTCCGGCTTTCTCTCTTTTTCTCCCGCCACTCTGTATGTGTCAGTTGTATGTTTTCCTTTGTCTAACTTTCTCTCTTGCTATCCATATTTCCTATTTCCCTCTCACCTCTCTCTCTTTCCCGCTTTCTCTCTCTCTCTCTCTCTCTCTCCCTCTCCGACTTTCTCTCTTTTTCTCCCGCCACTCTGTATGTGTCAGTCGTATGTTTTCCTTTGTCTAACTTTCTCTCTTCCTATCCATATTTCCTATTTCCCTCTCACCTCTCTCTCTCCCGCTTTCTCTCTCTCTCTCCCTCTCACCTCTTTCTCCCTCTCCAGCTTTCTCTCTTTTTCTCCCGCCACTCTGTATGTGTCAGTCGTATGTTTTCCTTTGCCTAACTTTCTCTCTTCTCATCCATATTTCCTCTTTCCCTCTCACCTCTCTCTCCCTCCTTTCTCGCTCCACTCTGTATGCGTCAGTCGTATGTTTTCCTTTGCCTAACTTTCTCTTCTTTCTATCCATATTTCCTCTTTCCCTCTCTCTCTCTCGTCTCTTTCGCACACACGCTACAGATGCACTTTCGCAAGTAATTTCTTAAGCATACAGCAACAACTATAAAATATCTTTACATATCTTTAATATTTACTTCTTATGCATTAAGTTAAGGCATTCAACTATAAAATATGGTATTTTTAAACTTGCGTATAAAACGCTCTGTGCTAATTCCTCAGCACTCGTGTATGTCTGCTGAATACGTGTAAAAAAAGTAGAATAGTTGAATGGTCGTAGTGTATGTTTAGCCAGCATAGTTAAGCACTGCTCAGTATGTTTATGTCATGAAATGGATGGGTGACTGACTGCAAGGCAAACTGCATCTCCAAGGTGTTTTGTACTGTATAACACACGGCCTCCAACTATTTACAGCACTAGCGAATATGAACATATCCAAACATAATGAACATGAACATATCCAAACATAGCGAATATGAACATATCCAAACATAACGAACAGGAACATATCCAAACATAACGAACATGAACATATCCAAACATAGCGAATATGAACATATCCAAACATAACGAACATGAGCATATCCAAACATAACGAACATGAACATATCCAAACATAACGAACATGAACATATCCAAACATAACGAACATGAACATATCCAAACATAGCGAATATGAACATATCCAAACATAACGAACATGAACATATCCAAACATAACAAACATGAACATATCCAAACATAGCGAATATGAACATATCCAAACATAACGAATATGAACATATCCAAACATAGCGAATATGAACATATCCAAACATAACGAACGTGAACATATCCAAACATAACGAACGTGAACATATCCAAACATAACGAACATGAACATATCCAAACATAACGAACATGAACATATCCAAACATAACGAACATGAACATATCCAAACATAACGAACATGAACATATCCAAACATAACGAACATGAACATATCCAAACATAGCGAACATGAACATATCCAAACATAGCGAACATAGTGAAAAAAATTAGGATGGGGTCAAGTAAACATCTAGAAAGGGACACAACGCAAAACGATAACAGCCTATCAGCTTACACTTCTGGCACAAACAGGTAGCTACGATACACCTCAGGTACGAAATGTCTACAGAAGAGAGGTGACCTTTATTTAATACATGCACACTTGAGCAATGAGCCATCCGGCTTATTTGAACTGGCACTACGTATTTAAGCAACTACTGTACAGTAGAAACATCTAGGTGCCAAGCAGTAATTTACATTAAAGGACAAGAACACATTTTTGCATAAATAAAGCTTAAAAATTTCGTCTCGAAATTTTGCATAGTTTAAACAACATTGTGTAAAGTTTGAAAATCAGTGCACACTCTTTGCAAACTAAGCAAAAGTGAAAATAGCTTCATATTGTCAATAAGATCAACATGCTTTTCTTTGAATCTATGCAGGGATTGTGATGCAATGATATTTTGCCAGTTGCCGTGATAACAGTTTAAATTATTAAAAATTTTGTTTTTTAGTTTATTATTATCACATTCAGTAAAATATAATGACATTAAGCACACAGTGACATCAAAATTATTACGTCATACTGTATTAAATTGTTATGTTTCATACACTATCGTTATCATAAAATAATAATTGTACTGCAGTGGACTAGAGAAGCAAAGGCTTGTATAAGCCCACTGTCATGTGAACCTGATAAAGAAAGAATGGATGAGTGAACAAAAAAAGAACTGGGAGAAAGGTTAGATCACACAGGAAGGGTAGAAGGATGTGTTAGTGGAAATGGTAGGAAGAAAGATAATAGATTGCGCTATGTTGACATATGTTTTCAAAGTACATGTACATAAGCCTTTCAAACAGGTAAGTGTAATGCTTCCTTTCTTTGTATTTTCTTTGTATTAGATGGCACATTTATTAACATGTACAACATTAATGATAATTTAACTTTCTTTCATTCTGTTTCTTCAATTCCATTACATTCAATTTTATGCTTAATTAGTATATGCTATGTAAATATTGAGAATAATTGTAATTTTGTGAGACACATCAAGCTCCACTATTATAATTCATGCACTTTAGAGAATGGTAGCTTACTCAATATTACCTATAGTCATGAAGCTACCCTCACCAGGGATGAGAATTACAAATTGCAAAAAAACTCTGAAACAGGCCGTAAGCAGCAACAAATTGCAATTTTGGACTATAAAGAACCTCTAAGTGGACTTAAAATATCAATTACCTTGTTTCATGCATAATTAAAAATACCCAACTATCAAGGATACATGATACCTAATTGTCTCAAAAACGCCTAAGTACTGGCCGCTCCTATGCAAAAGTATATAAAAATTGTCTGCAATTGACTCGAATAACTCCACACAATTGATTCTATATTTTTATACATAGAGATATACACGTGGTTACACTGATGTACGTGATGTAAACAAAGTGACGGCCTGCCAACTAGCGGTCAGCTTGTGAAATAATGTACTGGGTCCGTAAAAATTTTCTCAACGAATTTACGCGATTTACAAAAATGGCACTACTGGTCTTCCAAAAACTCGGAATTTCGCGTATCCGTGGAAAAATTCTCATCCTTGCATGATTTGATTTGAATGCATGAAATAAGTTGTTCTTATATCTTAAGGAAATCTTGTCAGAAATAAAATACAAAAATCACATCTCGTTAGTTTTTCACTTTATGCAGTTAGCATTTCTGTTAAAATTACATTTTTTTCACTAGAGAAAATATGTTATAAAATGGTGAATTGCTGTTCAAGCTTACACATCTAGCAGTCTAACAGAGAAAAGAATGAAGTTTCTGAGAGAGAAGAACATTTAAAAAAGAACTTTTCTGCCATAAAATTCACTTCTCTTACTAGAAAA
The DNA here is from genome assembly GCA_030141605.1 of Tubiluchus corallicola. Taxonomy (NCBI): domain Eukaryota; kingdom Metazoa; phylum Priapulida; class Priapulimorpha; order Priapulimorphida; family Tubiluchidae; genus Tubiluchus; species Tubiluchus corallicola. Next base: position 27,879 of record JAQGDQ010000810.1, on the reverse strand, counting down.
CATATGATGCGTTGAATTTGCTGTTCAATATGATGTGCGTGACAGTCTAGCTGAGAGAAGAGCAGAGTTTCTGTGAAAGAAGAACAGTTTCCTGCCATCAAATTCATTACTCTTATATACATTCAAACTACGGTAAGCATAAAAGATGCATACATTTGCCACATAATAATATTAAGTTTATGCACAACTCGAGGGGGGCATCAGCTATACCAGACATTAAGTAACATCAGCAAAGCATGACAAAGTATGATGGTACCCACAGCTATGTTCAAAGCAGGAACAATATTGCCATAATTACCTTTGCTCGTAGCAGTCCCTGGGCTAGACAGCTAAGACTACTCAATATTGCGTAACCCTTGGTTAGATAGCTAAGACTACTCAATATTGTCACCCTTGGCTAGACAGCTAAGACTACTCAATATTGTCGTAACCCTTGGCTAGATAGCTAAGACCACTCAATATTGTCGTAACATTTGGCTAGACAGCCAAGACCACTCAATATTGTCGTAACCCTTGGCTAGACAGCTAACACCACTCAATATTGTCGTAATCCTTGGCTAGATAGCTAAGACCACTCAATATTGTCATAACCCTTGGCTAGATAGCTAAGACCACTCAATATTGTCGTAACCCTTGGCTAGATAGCTAAGACCACTCAATATTGTCGTAACCCTTGGCTAGATAGCTAAGACCACTCAATATTGTCGTAACCCTTGGCTAGACAGCTAAGACCACTCAATATTGTCGTAACCCTTGGCTAGACAGCTAAGACCACTCAATATTGTCGTAACCCTTGGCTAGATAGCTAAGACCACTCAATATTGTTGTAACCTTGGCTAGATAGCTAAGACCACTCAATATTGTCGTAACCCTTGGCTAGATAGCTAAGACCACTCAATATTGTCGTAACCCTTGGCTAGATAGCTAAGACCACTCAATATTGTCGTAACCCTTGGCTAGACAGCTAAGACCACTCAATATTGTCGTAACCCTTGGCTAGACAGCTAAGACCACTCAATATTGTTGTAACCCTTGGCTAGATAGCTAAGACCACTCAATATTGTTGTAACCCTTGGCTAGATAGCTAAGACCACTCAATATTGTTGTAACCCTTGGCTAGATAGCTAAGACCACTCAATATTGCCGTAACCCTTGGCTAGATAGCTAAGACCACTCAATAATATCGTAACTTTGGTTTTTCGGGGCTCCCATTAATGAATACAAAAAATAACAAAAAAATGAAGGCCAAATTTCTTATCCAGCATTCATTTTGGAAAGCTTGTCTGTGGTAGGGTGAAATCATGCATATCCCCTCTCCCCCACTGAGCAAGCACTAATGCGTAAACACTCAGAACACACGCGTATAAGTTTGAGGTTTACAGGAAAGCAATAGAAAACCCCGGCAATATTATTGCTAGATAGCAGTAAACCCAAGGCAGGAAAATTACTATTATTATTATTATAACTGTTCAAAGAAGTAATATATTTACAAAAATGTCCTTTGTCAAAGAGTGGTGCGAGAAGGGAGGGAGAGAGAGAGAAAGAAAGAGAGAGAGAGATGAGAGGGAAAGAGGAAATATGGATAGGAAGAAAGTTAGACAAAGGAAAACTTATGACGAGAAAGAGGGAAAGAGACAGAGAGAAAGCGGGAGAGGGAGAGAGAGGAAAGAGAGAGAGAGAGAGAGAGAGAGAGAGAGAGAGAGAGAAAGAGAGAGAGGGGGGAAGATAGTGAAAGAGGCAGAAGAGAAAGAGAGCGAGAAAGAGAGAGAGAGGCAGAAAGCGAGAGAGGTGAGAGGGAAAGTTACACAAAGGAAAACATACAACTGACACATACAGAGTGGCGCGAGAAAAGAGAGAGAGAGACAGAGAGAGAGAGCGAGAGAGAGAGGGGGAGAGAGATAGGGAGAGAGAGAGAGAACCATGCAAATATTGCGTAATGCAACATAAACATGTTACAATAAAAGCTACGTACTATGCAAATATTCTTCACCTTGTGATTTATTTTGCTACGTCGCGCGATAAACTCGTAAATACTTATTCGACAACTAACATCAACAAGTATGTATGTTTAAACGACAGTCAACCACGTGTACTGTATCGTCTCTTAGTCATTCTCATTTGTAGTTAGAGAAGAAATACAAGATGTCGGATACAACAACAGCAAAAACTTATTCGACAACTAACATCAACAAGTATGTTTAAACGATAGTCAACCACGTGTACTGTATCGGCTCTTAGTCATTCTCTTTTGTAGTTAGCGAAGAAATACAAGATGTCGGATACAACAACACGTGCAGGAAAAATAACGGTTTACAGTTAGACGAACTGAAAAATTCCCAGCTGAATAAATTAACATCTCGCTACGCGCACGGGTTGTATTAATATAATGAATATTCATTAAACACACATCAGTGAACAGAAGCAAGTTTATAAAAAAAGCAGGGACACACGTCAAATACGTGATCACAACTAGTACACGTTTTCAGGTATAGCTGCATCATACAGGTACAGCACAGCAAAACAAGGCAAGCCCACTCCTGCCAGACACGACGAACCGATATACACGCAACCAATGCCCAGGCAAAAGTGGCAATCATTTCAAATTCTGGAATGATTAGTTTTGCATATATAGTTTCAAGATCTTTTCTGCTAATCATACACACACATATGTACGTACACTTTCTATACATTCTCAGTGTTGAAAACATTAGCCAAAGGCTATTTCAACCGGTTTATTCTTAGATAAAATTATTTCCAAATTAGAATTCAGAATCAATCACTTTCTACAGGACACAAAACATCATAATAAAATGCTAATAAACAATGTAATATTTCAATACATGAATAAATTCAATCACCAGACAAATATATAGACATTACCACAACATTCTTTTGCTAAATTTACGTTTTTGGCATGAAATTATTTCCAAAAAAAATTCACACTATGAATTTCATCACTGTACTTAACTGACAATTCTCCTAGCCCCTAAGGAACCGTTCCATCTTGAATATGCATGTTTTATCCATGCCACAGTTTTCATAACACATGTGTTTAGAGTATGCGACTGTACACGTTGATTTCATGTGCACTTTTATATTTATTTTATGTTTATTAGAGTACATAATAAGTACTATAAGTACTATAGAAAGATAAACAAAGTGCAATTACTACTACAAGACAAATAAAATAAATATTTACACAAAGAACAGAGGATTAGTAAGATAAATATGTAGAAAAGACTTAGTAGTGCACATTCCCAAAGGGCAAAAATTTTCAAGTTAAAATGACGTGAACATTAAGAATAAAACTGCATATAACTTCATTGCTTTGAAACTCTCTGATGAAGGCTAAAAGACTTTCAGTTAAAATGATTACAACCATTTTCAGCACATATTCTAGATGCCGTGGCGTCCCTGCAGGGTAGGTAAGGATGCAGGGGGGGGGAACGTGATAAAGTGATTTGGAGTGCACTAGAGAGGCACCAGTATTTTTATACAGATCATCTCGAACAAGGTCAAAGGTCACTCAGGCAAGAGGCCACAATAAGAAAGTGAAGATATGAGCAAATGTCCAGAGAAACAGAATTCATATAACCAATTTGCTAGTGACAGAAGATATGTGCTGATACTCTTCTACAATGGAGTGAGGTTTTAGTTTTCATGGAAACAGTTCTTTGGTAGACAATTTCACAGATGCTCTACGAGAAATCTGAATTTATTATTGTGTAAGTAGCAGTTCTACATCTTTGAATAAACATTTATAAATAACAGAGGGAAAGTGAGTATTGCCATTGCCATCTTGAAGCCATTTAGTAAAGGTTCTGAGAACAAATTCCATGTAGAAGTAGCAAAAAAAGCTTTAACGACTTTTGACAAGTCTACTAAATGATTTTTGACAAGAAAGCTCACAAAGGTGGAATTTAGGAACCATAGCAGGGTTGACCAAAAATCAGACCCAAGCAGAATGAATGTAGTTTTTTACAATCTGACTTCAGCTGACATATTGAGGCATCGGTTCGGGTGTGATTGCAGTGGCCCTGGCAGCAGCAGCAGCAGTAGTAGTAGTAGTAGTAGCAGCAGTAAGTGACCGTTGCCACCTGTTGGTATTCACCTAGTTTTCAGGCTGCTTGACCTCAGTGAACTTAATGCCAAATTGAATATTTAATAATGAACTCAAAGTTAATATCGAGACAATTATTAATGATGGTACAAACCCACAATTAATTGAATTCTGAAACAAACCTAAAAAATAGGAAATGTGAAAAATTGTATCATATTGGGATTTGAACCGAGGACCTTCCTCTTACCTGGCTGATGCCATAAATGCTAGATTACTGTGTTCCCCCAGCCTGGAAATCATTAGCACATTGAAATGCACATCACCAACTTTCCAATGAATTTAATAAAATACGAAGTGTTCAAAAAAAGCATTAAATTTCAAAACTTGGGGCTTGGCAAAAATTTTAAAGTGGTAAAGGTAAAGAGTTAAATCAAGGACTACGTTTTATTAAGCAAACTCTCATCTAAGACCTTTACAAATACAATATTGAGACGGAGACCTTGAAAAGATGATTTCAAAGAAATGCAAACAGTTCGAAACTCGTACAGGACTGGCTGCTACCGGGGTGCAAATCAAAGTAAAACCTTAATCCTAGATAATTTCCACTTTAAGATAACGTAAATATCGAACGGGAAAAGTTTCATTAAAAACGTTGGACGACTGCAAAATGCCATGCTCAATAATCGCATAACGCTCGAAGCTGTAGTGTTTAGGTATCGTTCCTGTTGCATAGACTGGATGAATTATGAAAGAGATCAGACACAGTGAAGAAAAATACACTGCAATGAACTTCGCCTGACTTGGCAACGTTCCAAGTCATTAAAAGACTACTTAATAGACTACTTCCAAGTCATTAATAGACTTACGCTAATAAAAGAATTGCAGGCAAAAATCGAAATTACTAACAAAAAATGAGTCAGTATTATGAAAATGTGCTTATAAGCTGTATCATTATCATCATTATCATCATCATTATTATGTCTATTTTAAACACTGGGAAGGCAAAAGAAATCTAACAAGAAAAAACGATTAAACACTGCAACGCCAGTGGCTTGTCAGCATCACAACTAAAAGAAGTCAGATCTGGCAATATGGGAAACCTTGGAAAACTGAAATTGCAACAACAATCCGCACGCCACATTTAATATGACCTAGAGAATAAATAGTGTTTCTAATTATTATTTTTCTTCCAAGAAAACTCGAAAAAATTCACGATATTTTTAGCCCAAAATAAGAATAGAAGTTTTTTAAAATTTAACTACAATTTTTGGCTGCTTTCTCTGTGACTGTTTGCAGTCAAATAGTGCCTAATTTCAAAAATGACTGCAAAATTTACATCATCTTTTAACATCATCATGGATTATTGTTGATTAATTATCAAAGCTTGGAAAATTGTTTACAGTTCGCACGTTTGAACCGATTACAATTGCTTGTGTAATAAAAAAAAACTAGAAAAATCGATGAAAATCACAACTGTATGAAGTTAACTGTAGCCAAGGCCAACAATAAAAATATTTCTATTTTCATCTAATCGCCCGGGTAATATTTTTTTATCTCGCACCCAGGCGGGAATTTCATAGTTTTTGGTACTTGGCATATATACTAACTACAATTGCCAATTTATTAAATTTTCGCCTGTTTCTAGAAAAAATTAGTACACTACAGTAATGTTAGCATTAGGCAAAGGTCCAATTAACAAGACATCATGAAGTTTAAGATATCGGTTTTATACATGAGTGTGTAAGTGAAGGAAAGTAAATAAACTTAAGTAATCTGATTCACCTGCCCCCGGATTACAAACGTGAGTAACAGGTACCAGCAGTTTTTGACACAGTATAGCAATAAAACTTCCCTTAGTGACCAGGCAAAACATCTGAATTGCTGGATGGAGAGATGAGTCAAACTTCGACTAGTTTGGTTTGATTTGCCCCAGCAATGATATTTTAGCGCGACTCGGACTTGCCGCAGCTCTTAGGTGCACTGCTATTCTTCAGTCCAGGTAGAAACAACAGAAATGCTGGAAAAATGGACATTCAAAACGGGGATGCTGAAGCACTACAGTGATTTTACTAATTACGCGAGGCGCTTATCGTACTTTTATACTAAATCCTCCTAACGTTTTAATTGCAAACATTGAAACAAGCCTAAGTTACCAGAAGGCTTGGCCTTTCCTTTAAAATGAGCTAAACCAGGGGTGTGCAAATTATCTGACTAGCCGGGCCACATTAAACTTTCCCGCAATTCCTGCGGGCCACAGGCAGTTTGATCAAGGAATCAAGTACAGAAAGGCCTAATAACGATTTTTTTGCATCCGACCTGCGTACATCATTACTGCTACACTCAAGAAACTATTTTAGAAGTTATTAAAATTTATATTACAAACCATATATTTCTACTTTCAGGACAGATAGTGGTAATTTCATTACAATGCATTATAGTAATGAGTATCACACAGTCTGTGTAGTACAGTGACATTAAGCTACAACCGTCTTGTAAGGGTTAATGGCATCCGATCTTGTAGAAAAAACTACCCGCACTATCTTTGGGATCGTGGCACGGACTTCAGCTGGATACACTCAATTAATCGCCCAGGCCGCACTTTCATTAGGTTGATAAATCTCTTTGCGGGCCGCAATTTGCACACCCCTGAGCTAAACTCAAAGAAAAATCTTACTCAATCTTACTGAGCATATTTTTAAATTTCTTGCAGCAGCAATAACCTACAGTAGATATGACAACACATGCAGTTGTAAAAGTGCAACGTTGAAAGAGATTTGCCACTTGCACACAGTACAGCTATATAACATCACTACACTCAACTTTTGCCCTTCAAATATGTGTTACATTTGTTTTGCTAAGTACAGAGCATCACACAGAGCAATTCTGCTGAAAACTTTCAAGTTCTGCAATGCTTGGTAGGTTAATAATCCCTGCATTTGCTTAAAAATAGTTCACCTCATGCTGGCAGTAATTTTCTTAGTTATATGTAGGGTCTCCGATTTTCAGTTTCAAATTTGACCAAATTCTGTTTCAAAGAAAGGCTCAATTCACAGAAATTAGAAGCTACATGGCCCTGTAACTAATATTTATCATTAAATTATGTGATGTGCGATAGACTTTAATTAAAAAAGTAAATTTTTATATGAATTAAGTATGTAATCTATCAGGTATAATACTTTGCATTTGGCTAAGATAAAATAAGAACGCCAGTATTTAATTCGCACACAAAAGTTACAAAACAATATCCTACCATATTCGTACAAATTCCCTGGCTAGATGTCACATGCATAACATTGTCAGATCGTCTTTGTGTGAACAGGTGAAACCTTTTCTCAAATGCTCTGCTATTCGCCACAAGTTCACGCTACGCGCTAAAGAATTTCCCAGTGTTTTCCCAGAATTTTCTCGTGGCAAACACAAAAACAAAGGGAAAGCAGGAATGCTAGTTGCATAAAAAATAAAACTTGGGAAAGGAACTTCTATCAAAGTCACGGAAGGCTGAAAAAAACTGCTTAGTTTTGCCGGTAAGTAAAATTTCGTCTCTAGTATGCATTAAACTTGCAGAAAAATTGAAAATCAGGCCAATTCCATTTTTCATAGCTATTTCCATTTCAGTTGCCCATGTCTGTGAATTCCGTTTGTTTTCCGCTATCGCGGAAATTTAGAAGCTGTATATATGGCTAAGACCAAAATTCCCCCTCAAATAACGTATATTTTTTCTAGTATAACTTGTAAGCAAACAATGTTTGGCTCAAATCGGTATGGCACTGCATCTAGTTAAACATGGTTTGGCCAGTAAATTTTGTTTTGCTACGTTTAATCTCGTTCGATTTAATTCTAAAATGAAAGGCTTGGTTGTGGCTCATTTTGGAAAATTAGAACTTCATCCTAACCCTATCGCCACTTGAACAATGACAAAATTTACGAGTCTAGATGATTAATAAATTCCAAAACAGCGCTCGACATAGGCGATGGATTAGAAGTCACTTTTGAATACAGTTAGTCAACAAATACTTTGTTAACATCTTCAACAAGAAATTTAATATTGAACATTCTTTCACGATGTTTCTCTGTATTGACGTTGGCTCAGTTTTATATGTGAAGCTGCAATCATACCACTGCTAAATGAGCAACGTGTTCTCAGTGTTGGTGAAAGCAAGTTGACCTTACCCTTTCAATCAGATATTTACTTCAACATTCAAGATTTCAATTCTCCACTTAGTACATCACAAATACAATTGAGAACTTTTAGAAAAGTAATACGAACTCAGGAAGTAAGTAATTACTTACTTCGTTTTGGCGTGATTCAGTAAATTCACCATGACTCACGCCGATTCCTTTACTAAGCTGTTGCCAAAAGCAGCAAATTCGGGTCAAGTAAATGAACAAATAGCAATTGAAACTTACCTGCTCGTTAGATATGTCTTTTGGAATTTCTTTGTCATAAAGCTGAGTGAAAGTTTCTCCATCGTCTTCTCGTAAAGGTTTAGCTAACTGTACATAAAGAGCGGAATTAGAAAATTTATTGCCACCAAAATTACCAAAATTATCACTTTTGTCGGCCATTTTAAAACTGGAATTGCCTTGCCCGGCAAATGTTGTCAACAAAATGCGATTTATTCTAAGGCAAATTCTTAGGTCTGTATGATTTATAAAAACGATTAACAGTAGACTTTTGTTGGTAAATTACTTAAACACTTATTTATTGGCGTAAAGATTGTATGTTTCTTATAATAGAAACTTTTATTACCAAAAACGTTTAGTTTGTTATCTTATCACTCGAGGGCACAAAAGTCGCACATGTCACTCACGTGTTTCCTAGCAAAACAAAATTGTTTGGAAGCCGCGCGTGCTATTCTGGTGTAGGAAATCATACCAATTTAAGCGTTGATGTTAGTAAAAGAGACTCATTATGTGCTCAATGAAGTGCATCATACCAGGAATCAATGTTAAGAGTAAAACTTCCTGATCATTTTCGTTCTCAAATTACATATTTTACAGTTGCCATATCGCCACTCTTAAAATATAAGAGTGGTAGAAGTTGATTGAGCAAGCTAATTGCAACCCATATTTCGTATCTAAATATCTATCCAGCTTGTTCTTGAAATTGTTTACCGAAGAAGCTTTAGCGATTTCAGATGGGAGTAAATTCCACTCTCTAACAACCCTTTCTGTGAAAAATTATTTTCCAAAATCCGATTTAGCTCTATATTTTATTTTTAAATTTTCAGCGAATGCTCTCTGGTTGTGCCATTATTTGCCAGTGTAAACGTTTTTTCTGTTTCATTGCCACCTAACCAATGCATAATTTTATACGTTTGTATCAAGTCTCCTGTACGTCTTCTCAGCTGTAAGGTTGTAAGTGATCATTTCCTAAGCCTCTCTTGTATTGATATTTCTTCCATACCTTCAATCATGTTGATCACCCTACCCTGCACACCCTCTAGAAGCTGTATGTATTTTCTATAGTGTGGATTCCATGCTTGTACACAATACTCTGATTTGGGTCTTACTAAATTCAATTCAATTCAAAGGTTTATTTATCTCTAATATAATATTTATAGCGCAAATACAACAAATTATACAAAGTATGTAGAGATGGGGTGGCGAAAGACCAGGAGGTCATCGAGTCAGCCACCCCTACATAACTTAGAAATATTATAAAGCACGGCAGACTACATGGCTAAGTGAATAAATACGTGGTTAGGTCTTAAGTGTAGCAAATAAACAAAATGCAAAGCAGTTATATTATAATTATACCAATGGAAAAAAAGCAAGCAAATAATGCAGTTAAATATTAAAACAACAACTGAACAAGTCATGAATGCAACAACAAAAAAGCAAGCAATCTGGTTAAATCATAAATGCAGCGAGTGAACTAAAATGCAGCGAGTGAACGAAAATGTAGTTAAATAATGAATGCACAACAAAACAAAAACAAAAGGAAGAAAATTTGTGCAGTAAGTCTTAAATGGAGTAAATGAACAAAAGCAATCAGTAATCAATGTGACAAATTCACACAAAAAACAAGCAATGCAGTCAATTTATAAACGCAGCTATTGAATGAAAATCTATACTGGGTCGAATTTGGGTGATGTCTCTAGATACAAACTGTTCCTTTATCATTGCTAATGTTTGATTAGCTCTTTTCACTATAATAATATTAGTACAGTATTCGTTTACTATACTATAGTTTTAGTTTTTCGTTCAATTATTTTCTCTTCCCTTAATGTATTTACCATTGTTTATTTTGCCATGCTAAATTGATACCAATTACGCATCTTATCATGTTGACTTTTGTTATTTGAAAGTTTAAATCACAACGTAAATAACAGTAAAGTAAATTTAAGATTTAAATATGGTTGTACTGTAGATCTAAACGAAAATTTAAAATTAAAGGTTAAGAACTCATTTAAAGATTATGTTTTAAGATACCTATTATAGCTCCTTACAAGACTGTATACTGTAATATAATTACAAGGGAACTACAATGTGTGGTTATTATAAAGTTGAACGTCTGTAGATATGTTACTTTACTAACATCGCATTACCTGTTTTACTAACATCTTTATCTTTGTAAACTGTATATTTTTATACGAAATAAACTCATAATAATAATAATAATAATGCAAAGCAATTTTTCAGGCATGAAACAATCAAAACTAATAAACCAATTATCTGTAAGCTTAATAATGGTAAGATTAAGAATGGTGGAATTTATTAAAATTTCTGAAACCAAACTTGAGCCGAAATAAAAAATGTGTGAGAGTTGAGACCGAGTCTGGGTTTGAACTGGGTACTTTTGGATTATAGTTGCAGTTCCGTGACCACTAGACTATTCAGTGTGGGTCCCTTGTGATCATAGCAGGTCGTACGTCAGTCCTAATATCAACCAGTGTCTTCCCCACCTGTCACTTTACTTGTGCAGGAGTTGTTAGTAAACAATCAGGGATGAGAATTTTCCGCAGGTACGCGGGATTCCGAGTTTTTGGAAGACCAGTAGTGCCATTTTTATAAATCGCAAAAAATCGTTGAGAAAATTTTTACGGACCCAGTGCATTATTTCACAAACTGACCGCTAGGTGGCAGGCCGTCACTTTGTTTATATCACATACATCAGTGTAACCACGTGTATATCTCTATGTATAAAAATATAGAATCAATTGTGTGGAGTTATGTGAGTCAATTGCAGACGGTTTTTATATACTTTTGCATAGGAGCGGCCAGTACTTTGGCGTTTTTGAGACAATTAGGTATCATGTATCCTTGATAGTCGGGTATTTTAAATTATGCATGAAACAAGGTAACTGATATTTTAAGTCCACTTAGAGGCTCTCTATAGTCACAAAATTGCAATTTGTTGCTTCGCCCCCTTGAACCCCCATGGGGGCCTATGCGAACCCCAAAACCCCCCGGCCTGTTTCAGATAATTAGTAACTGGTAGACTAAATTAATTTATGTACGGTAAGTAATTATTTTATCTTTAACTGCAATGTAAATTGTATCTCTAGCCAGACAGTCACACCATAGATTTTTTTTGTGCTTATTAATAGGTGGTTACGTTCTATGTTCAGTTTATTAGTTCTTTACCTTTTTTCTTTTAATTTTAGTTTTTGCTCGTGCCATTCATTCGCTCTCAAAGATCGGCGATGAGTTGTACTTTGAACCGCTGGAGGAAAGTGTAAGCATCTAGCAATCGTGTAGTAACGGTAAAACAAAGTCCTGAGTTCAATTTCCAGCAGTGGTTAAAACACGTTTACTGCCTGCAATAGTAAATTTTACAGTTTTCACTGAGCAAACTTGAATCCAGCACTCACCTATACAGCTTAGTAGATCTATGTAGCTGGTGGTGGTACTGGAACTTTTTTGTTATTATGTGTGGGCTACCAAGATGAGATTCATATGCATCTTCCCTCATGAGACAAACACACGCATGCAATGTGGAACCACCCGGAATGAATATTGAACCGTTGGTCACCTATTCATTCACTAATCAGGCTCAGCGCTGCATAACTGCTGTCGCTAATCACGCACAGTAACCAATTCATCTCTTAAAATCAAACTTGTACGGAGTGTTCAGTATATATACACTTATATTCGTGTCATAATTGATTAGTTTTCAAAGGAATTTCAGTTTTGATTTTAATTTCAGTTCAGCTCATGAAAAATTCGATTTTGGTATAGTTTTCAATTTCTTTTTTTGTAATAACGCTGCTCGTTTACTAAATACTTCACAAGCTTTTTATTTCCATGTTTAGCTCGCCTTGAGAACCGTGAATTCATCCAGATCGGCCTACGCGTGTTTTTTGTTCAGAAGAACATTTTTCGCGTCATTTGTCGTTAGCGATGCTGTTGATATCGAGGAAGATTCAGTCAGATGCAAAATTGCCATGAAGGTAAGTTTAATCACTTGTGTTTTAGGTTAGCAGGTTTATAAAGTGCTTTATTAATTTGTAAATTTCTGTAGAACAGACGTGGCACGGCAATTCATTGCAAATGTTGGTCCAACGCTTTGCAATGACATAAATGATGAATTAAAAACTGTTCAGCCAATTCAAAAATTTAAAAAGAAATACAGAGCAATAATTCTCAACAAGTACAACACTTCCTAATTTCCCACACCTACTGCAGCAGTCATACCACAATCCTGGTACAGATTATGCAAAACAAGGCATCATTGATAAATCTTTAGAGCTGATGTCAACATCGCACAATCTACTATCTTTCTTCCTACCATTTCCACTAACACATCCTTCTACCCTTCCTGTGTGATCTAACCTTTCTCCCAGTTCTTTTTTTTTGTTCACTAATCCATTCTTTTTTTATCGGGTTCACATGGCAGTGGGCTTATACAAGCCTTTGCTTCTCTAGCCCACTGCAGTACAACTATTCTTTTATGATAACGATAGTGAATGAAACATAACAATTTGATACAGTATGAAGTAATAATTTTGATGTCACTGTGTGCTTAATGTCATTATATTGTACTGAATGTGATAATAATAAAATAAAAAAAAGTAAAAAAACTTGACTGAGGCTCAAAGTTGCCAGTTCAAATCTTGTTGATGGCGAAGTTATTTTAACGTTCATCATAGGTACTAAAGCCTTAGGGATGTCGACGCTAATGATACCTATCGATAATTATCGATTATTGGCACGCATCGTTACTAATCGCTTACTTTTATAAAATCTCTTCACTTTTCTTTTACATTTATTTACAGTAATTATGCAAATTAGTGAATAAAAAGAATTATTTAAATTATAAACTTGTCACAAGTCGAATCATTTTCTTGTACATTTGCCTGGCAATAAGGGCTATCTTCATTCTGAATCATACTGACAAAGCATAGAGGCCCCTTTATGTACTTCGACACTGACAGGCTAATGTCAAGTATTTTGTACCGTATCCTTAGTGTCACTTTCCCAGTCGTATGCAGGTAACATAGATAAATATTTTTGCCCTAGTAGTATGTTTATCTGTTTACTTGTGTATGAATCATTATCGTAAACAAACTTGTGTTTCACAACTAACAGCCATTTAAGTATAGAGTACTGAATGCACTGAAGCACTTAATAATTTTAATTATTAACTAGCAAAGGCCTCGCAAAAAATTTTGCGTATAAATACACTTATATATAATCAATAATGTGCGAACATCCTACATATTCATCACTCGTAATGCAAAGCCAGCAGCAGCTTTTACTGAATTAAAGTTATAAGGTTACAGACAGAGTATAATGGATGACGTCAGAACAATGGCTTTGCACCAGCAGTTTTCCAAGCGAAAATTGCCAGAAATAGAACATGTAATTAACTCGTCGGTACTCCTTTTGGTGGACGTGTCCTAAAATATAGCCCACATCATCGTGTAGCCCCGTTCTTCCTCTTTCTAAAGAGCTATATATCTCCTTTTGAGAGTCCCACCAGGCCCCGCTAGAACGTTTTTCCTGCAGGCTGCTTGGTTTCCAAAATTTCGAAAAAATCATGAGTTGTGTCCGAGGAAACGCCCGTTACGGGATGGCGTGACCCTCTCGTGAAATCTAAATATGCCTACCACACCCACCGCTGAACGGACTATCTATCCATGGCCGGCACCAGCTAATAAAATAGATTATCGCTACCGTATTGTTGGAAAAAAGTATCGTATTGCTATCGTCTCGCCAAATTTGTATAGTTTAACATCCGTACTGGTGTAATTGAAAACTGTGATACTATCCTGTGATTGGGAGTTTTGTAATGATATCTCCAGTTTGCTTAGCATCTACTGTTGCATGTACCCATTCCTGTTCTGGTTGAAGTTGAATGTTGTGCTATATCAGAGGTGTGCAAATTATCTGACTAGCCGGGCCACATTAAACATTCCCGCAATTCCTGTGGGCCACATGCAGTTTGGTCAAGGAGCCAAGTACAGTAGGACCTAGTAACGATTTTTTTTGCATCCGATTTGCGCACATCATCACTACTACTACACTACTACACTCAAAAAACTATTTTAGAAGTTATTAAAATTTATATTAAAAACCATATATTTCGTCATGTCCGACAGTGACATTAAGTGACAAGGGTCTTGTAAGGGTTAATGCCATCCGATCTAGAGGAAAAAACTACCCGCGCTATCTTCGCGATATTGGCGGAGACTTCAGCTGGATCGCGTGGGCCGCACTTTCATTACGTTGACAAAGCTCTTCGCGGGCCGCACAAGATCTCTCGGCGGGCCGCAGTTTGCACACCCCTGTGCTATATTCATACGTGTTTGTTATGTTTGCTCGTACTAAAATAATTACATGTATCCAAAAGTACACTATAATACACTGCGCAATCAATAAACATTGTTAGTAAACAATAAACAGATAGTTACAGAATTTATAAAGAAAGTTAACTAGTTTTATAGCCGATGCGTTTAATTCTAAATTCTAACTGGTTAGATTGTGAAGTTATTATCATAAAGAAGACAAAAGTCCCTTTGAATCTCAACTTTTTCCAAGAGCTGTCATCCTCCATGGACTTCGTCAACTGAAACTACTCGTATGGCCTGGATCTTGAAGGATCTTGAAAGATGTTTCAAGATCTAGGCCTTACAGGCAGTTTCAGCTGATGAAGTTTCAGCTGGATCTTGAAAGATCTTGAAAGATGTTTCAAGATCTAGGCCTTACAGGCAGTTTCAGCTGATGAAGTTTCAGCTGGATTTTGAAAGATCTTGAAAGATAGTTTCAAGATCTAGGCCTCACAAGCAGTTTCAGCTGATGAACTTTCAGCTGGATCTTGAAGGATCTTGAAAGATGTTTCAACATCTAGGCCTCACAAGCAGTTTCAGCTGGATCTTGAAAGACGTTTCAAGATCTAGGCCTTACAGGCAGTTTCAGCTGATGAAGTTTCAGCTGGATCTTGAAGGATCTTGAAAGATGTTTCAAGATCTAGGCCTCACAAACAGATTCAGCTGATGAAGTTTCAGCTGGATCTTGAAGGATCTTGAAAGATGTTTCAACATCTAGGCCTCACAAGCAGTTTCAGCTAGATCTTGAAAGACGTTTCAAGATCTAGGCCTTACAGGCAGTTTCAGCTGATGAAGTTTCAGCTGGATCTTGAAGGATCTTGAAAGATGTTTCAAGATCTAGGCCTCACAAGCAGATTCAGCTGATGAACTTTCAGCTGGATCTTGAAGGATCTTGAAAGATGTTTCAACATCTAGGCCTCACAAGCAGTTTCAGCTGGATCTTGAAAGACATTTCAAGATCTAGGCCTTACAGGCAGTTTCAGCTGATGAAGTTTCAGCTGGATCTTGAAGGATCTTGAAAGATGTTTCAAGATCTAGGCCTCACAAGCAGATTCAGCTGATGAAGTTTCAGCTGGATCTTGAAGAATATAGAAAGATGTTTCAAGATCTAGGCTTCACAAGCCGTTTCAGCTGATGAAGTCGGTGAAGAATAAAACCTCCCGAAAAAAACTTTTTGAGATTTTAAAGAGCATTTTGTCTCCTTTATGATGATGACCGTGGCGAGTCTCAGAAGATCACTCTCTTATTTTCAAGTTAATGTGAAGTCGTGTTTTTGATTTTCAGTGCTGCCTCCCAGTTTTCAAGTCTCTGAGCAGCCTGGAGAAAACCGTAGATAAATGTAAATTGAAACTTGATGTGAAAGAAGCCAGACTTGTGTTTCAACTTCACTGCAAACATGGTATGATGTTAATACTGCTACAGCTACTGCTGCTTTTGCTGCTGCTGCTGTTGCTGCTGCTGTTGCTGCTGTTGCTGCTGATGCTGCTACTGCTACAGCGGCTGCTGTTACTACTGCTGCTGCTGCTGCTGCTGCTGCTACTGCTACTACTGCTGCTGGTACTGCTACTGCTGCTGCTGTTACTGCTGATACTACTGCTGCTGCTGCTGTTGCTGCGGTTACTGCTGCTGTTACTACTGCTACTGCTACTGCTGCTGCTACTGCTGCCGCTACTGCTGTTGTTGTTGTTGCTGCTGCTGCTGCTGCTGCTGCTGCTGATATTGCTGCTGCTGATGCTGCTGCTGCTACTGCTACTACTGCTGCTGGTACTGCTACTGCTGCTGCTGTTACTGCTGCTACTACTGCTGCTGCTACTGCTACTGCTGCTGCTGCTGCTACTACTGCTGCTGTTGCTGCTGCTACTGCAACTGCTGCTGCTGTTACTGCTGGTACTACTGCTGCTGCTGCTGTTACTGCTGCTGTTGCTGCTGTTACTGCTGCTGTTGCTGCTGTTACTGCTGCTGTTACTACTACTATTGCTACTACTGCAATTACCATCGCCACCACTGTTAGTACTATTATTATTAGCATATTATTATTTGAACATATTTGTACCATACTATTAACTACTGAAATAGTGTATAGCACGAAATAAAAATCAACCTAATGCAGTCACAAAAAATCTAGTAAATGTTTTTTTTGGGACATTTAAATTTTGGTTTTCTGTTAATTTATACTCTTCGTGTAATAATAATAATAATTATAGTAATGGTAATGGTAAAAATAATAATAATAATAGTAATAATAATAATAAAAATAACCTTTTTTAAAGTTGTCTTTAAAGTTGACAACATGAGCCTCTTACTGTAAAAATACCGCCAGGCAGGGAAACATCGCGTTCAATTTTTAAAGTCTGGTATTACCTTGATGCGGTATCGAACACATGACCACCTGGTATATGTGCTTACAAACAAACTGGCTCGGAAGGAGCTTACAATTTAATTACCCTAACCTTAACCTTGACCCTAACTCTAACCTTGGTTTGTTGTCATCCTTCTGTCTCGGAAGACAATGGAGCTGCAGCGTCGACTGTGGCTGAGCAATCCGATCCTTGAACCAGGGTGCACGCCTGGGCAAGGTGTATGGAGATCCTGGGTTGCCCAGGCAACAGGAACCCCCTCTCTTCCTCCCTGGTGTAGTCCAAAGGAAAGCGGAGCGATACGTTTGGTACCAGGTTGGCTGCAGGAGCTGCCGGAGTCACTGAACATGCTGCACTGGTCCGCCTTCGGGGCTCCACTCCTGATTTGGAAGGTTTACTCCTCTACACATGGCCGTTGGGTCACTTGACCTCCTCTGCCCTCTAGCCGTTGGCTGCTTGTGCAGCTCTTCTCTGCCTAGAGTCGAGATACAGTGTGGGCATCTTGCAAGCCTACAGCACCTGGTATTCCCAGGCCGTCACCCATCCAAGTACTAACCAAGCTCTACGTTGCTTAACTTCGGTGGTCAGACGAGAACCAGTGTTTTCAACGTGATTTGGCCGTAGTCACCCTAACTTTAACTCTAACCTAATTCACTTCACGAAATATTTTCTTGTGTGTGGGGAATTGTAAACGTCATCCACTCTTAGGAGTTGTTTTCAGTCTCCAGGAATGTGAATTGATCAAAACTGACTGTTAAACTCATCAGAGTTTTTTCTATTCAGGTATCGTGAAGACGTACAACTTGGCGTACATCGAATGCGAAACACTACAGGCAGTTTTCAGCAAAACTCTCTGTCCGAATCAGCTCGCCGCACAATCGAGGTTGAAATTAAACTTTCCTTTAGAGTTATCGTATTCTTGTATGACTGTAGTTATCCGTATAAAACTGAATAATATAATTGGCAAGCAATTGTGCCTCTTTTTATTTATTCTTATTTTGGCTGTATTCGTGCTTTGGAAATATTATCATGGCGCAATCATCGTCGTAACATCATCGTACAACATCTGTCATTCATGTATTCCTCATCAACATGCTAAATTTCTACCTTTTGCATCTTATCTAAAGTTGTTTCAGATGACCCGTCGTCAAAATGGCGTCGTCTAACGGTCATCGTGGGAGTTTAAATTTTTATGTTTTATACAGCGTTACTGCCGACACAAGCCCTTTATACAAAGAGGCAGTAAGTAAGTGATATAAATTTTCAAGACGAATTTTTTAAGCTCTATGTAAGTGGAGAGTTTTGTTCCGCTTTAAGCGACGTTCAGAGAGACATAAGGATTTCTGACATATCACACTGTCAAGCATTTGCTGGGCGGTCTACTAAACGCGATGTTTGTGGAGTGACCGGAGCCTGGCTCATCAAGGATATCACTCTAGGATGAGCCACTGGACTGGCAGAGGTGTCTCTGCCATGTTTCCCTGTGACTGCATCCTCGGTCCGTGAGGTAAACTGCCTGAATCAGTATGGCGAATAAAATTGCATAGATCGAGTGTGAAACCCAAGATGTCTTGAGCTATATGATCATGTCCACTCGGCCGTGAACCCTGCGAAATTATGATGTTGTGTGTTTGTGTTTTGGATATCAGCCGAATTCGATGAGTCTTGCTCAGTCTTAATTGCATTTAACGTACCTAATATATCTGATCTCATTACTATAATAAATTTGTTTGTTTGCAGGTTGCTAAGCGACGCCATTTTGAATTTTCAAAACACACAAGAAGAAATTTCATTGATAGTCGACCCGGAATCCTTGCGCTTGAAGAATTATACGGAGGATGAACCGGGTAAGCTTACTGTTTAGTAGACATTCTACTGCATGGCAGTTATGTAGAAGTAAAGTAGCTATGCTAAAAACGTAAATCACTAATAGTGAACATACAGCTGTTTTCAGAGTGAATCAAGTATGTTTAATATGTTTATTAATTCTGAGAAATGAATAATGATAATAATAATAATATTAACAATAATAATATGTTTAAAGTTGGCTTTTGGGTCAACAATTAACATTAGCTCAAAGAGCTGTTATCGCAGACTGTAAATAACAACCTACAACTACATAACAGAGACTATTATTACCCCACTTTTACCCTAAATACCACGCGTTAGGCAGGGCAACAGCAGGTACCATTTTTAGTCTTTGGTATGCCCCAGCCGCTGGTTCGAACTCATGACCTCCCAGACGGAAAGCAGACGCATTACCACAAGACTAAACCGTCTGGTCGAATGAATGATTTCTTACAATTGAACGCTTAATTTACATAAGGCCACGTTAGACTTCATCGTAGCCATCTTTCCATCTTAGTGCTTTTTAATTACGATTTCAAATTAGAATTAATAAAATTATTATCGGCCTGAAAGATTTACCCATACTTCTTTTTATGCTTACTAATTACTATTTCCGCCACAAGATGGCTGCACGAGATAAGACTTAGACTGAGTTGCGCAACTGGTTCACAGCTTCTTGGGCAGATGTATACCTGCCACAGTTTTTCTGGGGTGGGGGATGGGTGTAGACTAGTGGGTGTGGCGCTGTACATCAATTTTCGCTTTCGCAAACACGCGCAACACGTTCGTGAAACCTTTGTGCGTTTGAAAATTATGTTCTGATGTCGTCAATAGTTTGCCAGGCTTTAATTAAGTTTTTAATCTCTTATTTGCAACGGGATAGAAAGAATTTAAAGTTCTTGCGGTTTTAGCGTTAATTGAGCGGAATCTACGACCAGAGGGGGGCATTTCAAAATATTTATTACGTGGATGGAATATTGCGCTCTCTTTGCTACCCTAGTTTCGTACAAATTTGCCAGAGATTGTTGTTCAACTCCTATAATTTTCGAGGCGGATTTAACAACTTGATCAAAAGCATTGTGATCTCCGTGAGTGGTAGCGCCATCGTACCAAACAGTGAGGGATGTTATTAAGACGCTCTCAGTTACTGCATTAAAAACTTTCCACCCCATGGTCCAGCAGGAGAAATGTTAAGTGATTTCAGTCTACAACTTAGAAACTTGTATTGATGCGTCTCTTAAAAAGTACAGACGCTGGCGTGCCTTTTTTACTCAATAAAGCTTCCCATTTAAGATACAGACTAAAACATACTTATTTCAAATAGCATGCAATCTTTGAACTGACCAAATGATTTGTCGTTATTATGCTTGTATTTTGTAAATCTGTGTGTTTTTATGTATTTACTTACTGTAATTTTGTGAAATTTAGTAGGATTTCTGTTTAATCTTATAAACCTTTTTTGTAAGCTGATGATTTTAGAAATCTTTGTGAAGCGTCTTTGAATATTGTCAGTTGTGTTGTCTATAGAGTTAGATGCTATACAAAATAAATATTATTATTATTATTATTATTATGTTATTGTTATTGTTATTTTTATTATTATTATTGTTATTATTATTATTATGTTATTGTTGTTTTTGTTATTATTATTATTATTAATATTATTGTTATTATTTTATTATCTATTATTATTATTATTATTATTATATTATTATTATTATTAATATTATTATTATTATTTTATTATCTATTATTATTATTATTACTATCGTTTGTTATCATTCCGACTTTTGCTATCGTTCGTTATCATTCCGACTTTTGCTATCGTTCGTTATCATTCGGACTTTTGCTATCGCTTGTTATCATTCCGACTTTTGCTATCGCTTGTTATCATTCCGACTTTTGCTATCGCTCGTTATCATTCTGACTTTTGCTATCGTTCGTTATCATTCTGACTTTTGCTATCGCTCGTTATCATTCGGACTTTTGCTATCGCTTGTTATCATTCCGACCTTTGCTATCGCTTGTTATCATTCCGACCTTTGCTATCGCTTGTTATCATTCCGACCTTTGCTATCGCTTGTTATCATTCTGACTTTTGCTATCGCTTGTTATCATTCCGACCTTTGCTATCGCTTGTTATCATTCCGACTTTTGCTATCGCTTGTTATCATTCTGACTTTTGCTATCGTTCGTTATCATTCTGACTTTTGCTATCGCTTGTTATCATTCGGACTTTTGCTATCGCTTGTTATCATTCCGACTTTTGCTATCGCTTGTTATCATTCCGACTTTTGCTATCGTTTGTTATCATTCCGACTTTTGCTATCGTTCGTTATCATTCCGACTTTTGCTATCGTTCGTTATCATTCGGACTTTTGCTATCGCTTGTCATCATTCGGACTTTTGCTATCGCTTGTTATCATTCCGACTTTTGCTATCGCTTGTTATCATTCGGACTTTTGCTATCGCTTGTTATCATTCTGACTTTTGCTATCGCTCGTTATCATTCGGACTTTTGCTATCGCTTGTTATCATTCCGACCTTTGCTATCGCTTGTTATCATTCCGACCTTTGCTATCGCTTGTTATCATTCCGACCTTTGCTATCGCTTGTTATCATTCTGACTTTTGCTATCGCTTGTTATCATTCTGACCTTTGCTATCGCTTGTTATCATTCTGACTTTTGCTATCGCTTGTTATCATTCTGACTTTTGCTATCGCTTGTTATCATTCTGACTTTTGCTATCGTTCGTTATCATTCTGACTTTTGCTATCGCTTGTTATCATTCTGACTTTTGCTATCGCTTGTTATCATTCCGACCTTTGCTATCGCTTGTTATCATTCCGACCTTTGCTATCGCTTGTTATCATTCTGACTTTTGCTATCGCTTGTTATCATTCTGACTTTTGCTATCGTTCGTTATCATTCTGACTTTTGCTATCGCTTGTTATCATTCCGTCCTTTGCTATCGCTCGTTATCATTCTGACTTTTGCTATCGCTTGTTATCATTCTGACTTTTGCTATCGCTTGTTATCATTCCGACTTTTGCTATCGCTTGTTATCATTCCGACTTTTGCTATCGCTTGTTATCATTCCGACTTTTGCTATCGTTCGTTATCATTCCGACTTTTGCTATCGCTTGTTATCATTCCGACCTTTGCTATCGCTTGTTATCATTCCGAGTTTTGCTATCGCTTGTTATCATTCCGACTTTTGCTATCGCTTGTTATCATTCCGACTTTTGCTATCGCTTGTTATCATTCCGACTTTTGCTATCGCTTGTTATCATTCCGACTTTTGCTATCGCTTGTTATCATTCCGACTTTTGCTATCGCTCGTTATCATTCTGACTTTTGCTATCGTTCGTTATCATTCTGACTTTTGCTATCGCTCGTTATCATTCCGACCTTTGCTATCGCTTGTTATCATTCCGACCTTTGCTATCGCTTGTTATCATTCTGACTTTTGCTATCGCTTGTTATCATTCCGACTTTTGCTATCGCTTGTTATCATTCCGACCTTTGCTATCGCTTGTTATCATTCCGACTTTTGCTATCGCTTGTTATCATTCCGACCTTTGCTATCGCTTGTTATCATTCCAACTTTTGCTATCGTTCGTTAATTCTAAACATTAGAATTAAACCTTTTTTCATCACCTCAAGTTACAACCACATGCATTGCATTTAACAACTTCCAACATAAAGCTCGCGCTCATGACTTCGACGAAGTCCAAAAACCACCAAATATGCTCCAAAGTTCCCCCAAATATGCGCAGGTATTTGCCACTGTTGTCAAAAGCCCGATGGCTTCGGCAAAAAATTTTAAGGCTTTGTAACCGGAGTTGGAAAACTCGCCACATCGCCATGCCAACAATATCAGAATATGCGAAAATTTTGAGAAGATTTTGAGACTGCTGCAACCATTTTTCGAAAATTTGCGAAAATTTTGTTAAACGGTCGTAAAATGATCACACTATCCTTGTGCAACATTCGCCTTGTCGCAGAAGTTGCAAAAAATGCGCATACGTGTCATGCGAATTTCGTGCAACATTCTGGCCGCAATTTGCAAAAAACTGGCAAAACTGACATGAAATTACTTAGCACTTCGCCTGAATGATTTGTGGATGGATGAAACACAGTCATATGAATTTTTTGCAAAAAACTCTGAAACAGGCCCGGGGTTTTGGGGCCGCGTAGGCCCCCATTGGGGTTCAAGGGAGCAAAGCAACAAATTGCAATTTTGTAACCATAAAGAGCCTCTAAGTGGACTTAAAATATCAGTTACCTTGTTTCATGCATAATTTAAAATACCCAACTATCAAGGATACATGATACCTAATTGTCTCAAAAACGCCTAAGTACTGGCCGCTCCTATGCAAAAGTATATAAAAACTGTCTGCAATTGACTCAAATAACTCTGCACAATTGATTCTATATTTTTATACATAGAGATATACACGTGGTTACACTGATGTACGTGACGTAAACAAAGTGACGGCCTGCCAACTAGCGGTCAGCTTGTGAAATAATGTACTCGGTCCGTAAAAATTTTCTCAACGAATTTACGCGATTTACAAAAATGGCACTACTGGTCTTCCAAAAACTCGGAATTCCGCGTACCCGCGGAAAATTCTCATCCCTGGACCATAAACCAAAACCATATGCCCTAGCAATTGGAAAAAATACACTTACTTTGACACTTGTTTCTGCTTATGTGACACTGATGTTGCTCTCTGTTCATCTGGCTTCGACGTAGATGGCTCTGATGTATCACCGACTCTGTCTGCTAGTGTCGCCAGTACAAAGTTGGCTTCGAAACTGGGATCGCTACTGATCGAAAACACGATGGGTCTGAAAGCAGGTAAAAAACGCAGTCTGTTGACTTAGTTACAAAGTTAAACACTAATGAGCTTGGTTAGTAACTGGATAATTGGGTGTCAAAAAAACTACTTCTGGTCTGAGTCATTACATGGCAGGTGAAAAAATATGTAACTCCTGATAATAATCCCATGATGCCGTGTGTAAATTTGCCATTGTCATAAGTCGAAAGTCATTTATTTCACATTACACATTTACAATGGTTACTTATACAATATCTAGTGAAAGGGCCTACAATGAACGTAATACAAATAAGAAATACTGCACAGGAAAAGCCTCAAACACTGTTCACTTATACACGAAGGTAAATGTGTTGCGGGCAATCAAAAAGCAGGGCTTGTTAGATTGTCCCACACAGTGATAGAAAAAAGTAATGGAAATAATCTGAAAATTTAAAGTGAATCGTGATAAAAAAACATTAGTGCTTAAAATGGAATGATGTAATGAATGAAGCTCATATATGAGATGATATAAAAGATAGAAAGACTATTATTTGTTAATAGTATGTAAAATTAAGATAACTTGATTAAGATAACACCACTGTGAGGATGGATACTGATAGAAATTTTGATTACTCACTCATACTTGCTTAAAATTTGATTTTTTAGCATTTTTTTAAATCTAGTAATAGATCTGTTATTTTTGTGGATAGACAAATCTCATTGTTAAAATGTGGCATTTACCACTTTTACTCCCATTTTTTCCTATTGTTAGGCAGATTCTAAAAATTCCCGGAAATTACAAATTCACAAAAAATTTAAACCCTAGATCTTGCAGCTTTAAAGCTTTAACTGCCTTCAAGTAACGCAAAATGGAAAAACTTGATATTTCCGTGCGAAACAAAAAGGCCAATCTTTATCACTTTAGAAACATCTGGTTTATTCGCATACAATACACAGCAAAAGACATTGCAAAGCTACTCACTTGCCGGCTGTTTCAAAATGCGCAGTTAAAGGGAGGCTGACGAATTCCGTAAATGAGAGAATCGCCTGAAAATGAAAAATGAAAAAACCGCGGATTAAAATCTCATCAAAAAAGTAAATACAGTATGGAACCAGTGACGTAGCAAGTACTTGTGGCATCCGAGGGTAAAAAACGTTTGGCGCCCTACCCCTTTAATGTCTTGATCTTTTGTTTTCATTGGTGAAACCACAAATTGTGCAAGTTTTTTGTATTTCTTTTTCGACAAGATGGGATAAAGATAAACGATTTTTTCTAAGAATCACCATAAGTGTGACTTGCGGTACTGCAGCAGAATAACTCTTTTCTATGCATAAGTTGCTCGTAACTCAACAGTCCTTAAACATTCAGCTC
Organism: Tubiluchus corallicola; assembly: GCA_030141605.1. NCBI lineage: Eukaryota > Metazoa > Priapulida > Priapulimorpha > Priapulimorphida > Tubiluchidae > Tubiluchus > Tubiluchus corallicola. The sequence goes on along the minus strand of JAQGDQ010000810.1, from coordinate 2,643 downwards.
CAGCATTAAAACATGTAAAGATTATGAAAGATACAGAACACTACAGATTTTCACAATACAATTGCAGGGATGAGAATGATAAATAGTAAAAAACTCTGAAACAGGCCATAAGCAGCAACAAATTGCAATTTTGTGAACACAGACAGCCTCTAAGTGGACTTAAAATATCAATTACCTTGTTTCATGCATAATTTAAAATACCCAACTATCAAGGATACATGATACCTAATTGTCTCAAAAATGCCTAAGTACTGGCCGCTCCTATGCAAAAGTAAATAAAAACTGTCTGTAATTGACTCAAATAACTCCACACAATTGATTCTATATTTTTATACATAGTGATATACACATGGTTACACTGATGTACGTGATGTAAACAAAGTGACGGCCTGCCAACTAGCGGTCAGCTCGTGAAATAATGTACTGGGTCCGTAAAAATTTTCTCAACGAATTTACGCGATTTACAAAAATGACACTACTGGTCTTCCAGAAACTCGGAATTCCGCGTATCCGCGGAAAATTCTCATCCCTGCAATCGGCATTTAGAGAAACGTCACTGTTTCTCCAAAATTATGGATAAACTAAACCACACGACCCCCCCCCCCACGCCATTAAGAAACAACAATAGCCTTTTCCTAGGCTTTAAATAGTAATTAAATCAATTGCGATGATCTCTGACTATGCGATGTCTACGTAGTTTGAAAATTTTTGTTAATTGTTTTGCTAATGTCGGATTAGTAATTAACAATTAAGTCGCTGAACTCTAGAAGAATTTTGCGCTCTCATCCTTGCACCCGGGCCGATTGCCCCCCGGCGCCTTGACCTAGCTACGCCTCTGGATGGAACACACCCTTTTGCTAGGAGGTACAGAAACAACATGTAACTGATAGTATGAATAAATAGTACAGAACAATAGGTATCATTGGATTGCCTAGAAATTCACCAGACCTCAACCCAGCAAACGCTTTGGAGCCAACCTGAAGGACAGAGTGGACTCTGAGATTCAAGTAACACAGCAAACAACCTTGAATTCAAGTAACACAGCAAACAACCTTGAATTCAAGTAACACAGCAAACAACCTTGAATTCAAGTAACACAGCAAACAACCTTGAATTCAAGTAACACAGCAAACAACCTTGAATTCAAGTAACACGGCTAAACGCACCTCCTCAATCAACATATGATGAAACCTAGCAAAGCAGTGACGTACGGTCAATTTTGTTCGAACGCAAAGCGCAAAACTTATTCGACCAGTTTTGCAAATTCGCTATTTCCGTGTAAAATGAGCACCACCCACCCTTAACTCTTTCAAACAGAACGTGACGTCCGCATCAACTCCCACTTGATAACTGTCAAACTCGTCCGGCACGAGAGCCACTTCCGTGTGAACGACTTTGCTGGGATCTATGAAAGAAACGTAACACTGATGAAAACCGATAAAATGACGTAAGAGGAAGGTAAAGCAATGAAGGCATCACCCTGCTGAGATGGAGAGTTTTACAATAACAATAACATAATAATAATAATAATTAATAATAATGATAATGATGATAATAATAATAATAATGATAATGATAATAATAATAATAATAATAATAATGATAGTAATAATAATAATAATAATAATAATAAAATAATAATAATAATATTAATAATAATAATAATAATAATAACAATAACAATAATAATAACAAAAACAACAATAACATAATAATAATAATAATGATAATGATAATAACATAATAATAATAATAATGATAGTAATAATAACAATAATAATAATATTAATAATAATAATAATATTAATAATAATAATAATATAATAATAATAATAATAATAATAGATAATAAAATAATAATAATAATATTAATAATAATAATAATAACAAAAACAACAATAACATAATAATAATAATAACAATAATAATAATAAAAATAACAATAACAATAACATAATAATAATAATAATAATAATAATAATAATAATATTTATTTTGTATAGCATCTAACTCTATAGACAACACAACTGACAATATTCAAAGACGCTTCACAAAGATTTCTAAAATCATCAGCTTACAAAAAAGGTTTATAAGATTAAACAGAAATCCTACTAAATTTTCACAAAATTACAGTAAGTAAATACATAAAAACACACAGATTTACAAAATACAAGCATAATAACGACAAATCATTTGGTCAGTTCAAAGATTGCATGCTATTTTAAATAAGTATGTTTTAATCTGTATCTTAAATGGGAAGCTTTATTGAGTAAAAAAGGCACGCCAGCGTCTGTACTTTTTAAGAGACGCATCAATACAAGTTTCTAAGTTGTAGACTGAAATCACTTAACATTTCTCCTGCTGGACCATGGGGTGGAAAGTTTTTAATGCAGTAACTGAGAGCGTCTTAATAACATCCCTCACTGTTTGGTACGATGGCGCTACCACTCACGGAGATCACAATGCTTTTGATCAAGTTGTTAAATCCGCCTTGAAAATTATAGGAGTTGAACAACAATCTCTGGCAAATTTGTACGAAACTAGGGTAGCAAAGAGAGCGCAATATTCCATCCACGTAATAAATATTTTGAAATGCCCCCCTCTGGTCGTAGATTCCGCTCAATTAACGCTAAAACCGCAAGA